>JAVXUO010002250.1:0-101850 GCA_033065855.1 Escallonia rubra | reverse complement strand
AATGAGCTTAAACTCACAAATAAATAAGAGAAATAAAATTGTATTCCCTTCTCTTCTCTTTCTCTTTTGTCTTTTTTCTCCTTTCAAAACTCGCAAACAAGTTGACTGTAGTCGGTGGATTTCATTTTACTCAAAAAATTAATGGCTATCGGCTTCGTTTTGATTATTGACGTTGGTAGAGTCACACGGAAAGAAGAAAGAAAAAGGAAAAAACAGTCTAGAGGACGCTGTGATTAAAGAAATTGGTTAGCGTTAAATAATTAGGGTGGAAAGACTTCCTCCTTCGTTTCATGTCACAAGTCATTGGCTGTATACTGTTAAGACAAGCGCAGCCGGCCCAGCACATGACCAGGAAACTACAAGTACGACTATGAAAAAGAAAAAAAAAATGATGCCTTGGAAAGTTTTTCTCATCTTCCACCTCTATAATAATGCCTACTAGTAGAAGCATGTTCCTCGATCACCGCCCTTCCCCATCTTCGTGGCTTCTCTCAGCCAAATGGACAAGTGTTCTCCATATCATGAATCCCCATACAGTTGTTTTCAACTCGTTATGCAGTTTTTACTTCTCTTTTTGAAGAACTTAAATTGTTTAGCTACTATTTGATGGTCATTACCGGATTGCCCTGTTTCTTTTGTAATCTTTTTGGAACTTAATTTCTTTGTTTTGGGTCTGTACTTGTGTGTTTCAGTAGGTACATCACAGACAACTATCAACACAGCATCTTCATGCGGTACCAACGCTGTCTCTTCGAAAAGTGCATTCTCAGCAGCAAGTGCAGGTGATGAGGCGTTTCCCACCGGGCAGATCTTGCCCTTAAGGATTTTCAGTTTTTCAGAACTGAAGGTTGCGACTAGGAATTTCAGACAAGATACGGTGTTGGGAGAAGGAGGTTTTGGGAAAGTTTACAAGGGGTGGCTTGAGAAGGCAAACTCGAGGAATGGAAGTGGATCTGTAGTTGCTATCAAGAGGTTAACTTCCGGGAGCCTGCAAGGGTTAACAGAGTGGCAGGTACTTCTTATTGTAAACTAATTAATTAGTGATTGAATGATTCAAGAGTCTGATGCATTCTTACTTATTAGCATTTAATTTATTGTTTCAACTTGTTATTACAGGAGAATGCTTGAATGTAATTGATCTCCAACTCATCTAAGACGTGTGTGTGCATCTGTGTTTAAGTAGATAGGTAGGTTTCAATTTGTGCACCTGTATTGGCCGTGGTGGTGGGTGGGATGGGGTATCTGTACTATTTTGAATTAACAAGAAACCCAAAGTCATTTGCATATTCATTGCCATGCTCTCAGGCTTCTATTCATTTTATGCTTTAAAGTTTAGATGTGTTAAACTCTTACTTGATAGCTTTACAGGGTTCCTAATTGACAACTACAAATTGGTTTTGGGATCCGCAGTTACTTGATTTGTAAGCTTAATTAATATGGAATATGGGGCCAATTTTTGATTCATCATGCTATATAAATCCAGATTGCAGCTGGAGAGTTGAAATGTGAAGTAATTTTAGGATTAAAAAATTACAGCTTCTGCTATTTACAAAGTAAGTTTTATGCAAGGGACACCTCAAATTTCACCGCTTTTTATGAATGTAAGTGATTTTAAGCATGTTGCACGTCCTCTCAATCATCATCCGGAATCAGCTGCAGACAAACACAGATTATCGTGCTTCCAAGCCTTCATGCGGTAAATGGATACGAAATAATTGATTAAAGTAGTGGATTAGAACATTTAGCATGATCTTTTATGCATTATTAGAAACTTTAATGTGCAATGTTCCTAAACTGTTGGGGCTTCAGCTAGTTTAGCTTATAAACTCTCTTGGTGCTATGCCAAGAGACCCAGGATCATCCGGGCTTTTTCTTTTGTGTGGTGGGGGGTAGACAAAAGGGAGCTGGATATTAGCCACTTCTTGATATCCTACAGTCTATATACTATGGAATATTCATTCCTGGCAAGGACTATCTGATTGTTGCTAATTATTCTAAATCCTGTCTGCTGATTGATATTCATTTAATGCAGTCGGAGGTGAACGTCCTCGGAAGGTTATCTCATCCCAACCTTGTTAAACTGTTGGGATTCTGTTTGGAGAAGAAAGAGCAACTGATTGTCTATGAATTCATGCAGAAAGGCAGCTTGGAGGACCACCTTTTTGGAAGTAAGACAATGATTTAAAGTAGAGCTATACCACATCATGAAACTTTCACAAAAAATCTTACCCTATCAAGCCTTTCTGCTTTCCTTGATGCAGGAGGCTCAGCTGTTCAGCCGCTTCCATGGGACTTGCGGATTAAGGTGTTGATAGGAGCTGCTCGGGGCCTGGCATTCTTGCACAAATCTAAGAAACAAGTAATTTATAGGGACTTCAAAGCCTCAAATATACTGCTAGATGGTGTAAGTTCTATAGCAGTTGGTTCAAACAATATAAATGACCTACTCATTTTCTCATGAAAATCAGTCTTAACAGTTTTCTGCTGTTCTGTCAGTCCTATAACGCAAAGTTATCAGACTTTGGGTTGGCAAAAATGGGTCCCTCAGCTGGTCAATCACATGTAACAACTCGTGTTATGGGAACATACGGTTACGCTGCTCCCGAGTATGTGGCTACAGGTAATCCCGTTATTAGAAATTGAGCTCAACCACTTTAGTGACATGTCATAATGTTGGCATTGTGCTCATATAACAGGGCATTTGTACGTGAAGAGTGATGTCTACGGTTTTGGTGTTGTATTAGTTGAAATGCTAACAGGATTAAGGGCACTTGATACAAAACGCCCAAGTTGGCAACATAATTTGGTTGAATGGGCGAAACCCTTTTTGGCTAATAGAAGGAAGTTGAAGAACATAATGGACTCCAGGTTGGAAGGAAAATATCCTTCCAAAGCGGCAGTTCTTATTGCTCAGCTTGCTTTAACATGTCTTGTACCTGAACCTAGAACTAGGCCACCAATGGAAGTAGTAGTGGAGACACTGGTACGGGCCGATGCTGCTTATGAAAGCCCAAGAAGGCCTCAGTAAATTCTTCACACAATTTCACTTATCAAGTTGGGCAGCAAATTTTTTCACCATTTTTCCCCACTTCATTCGAGACAGAATTTGAATCGATCCTCCCAAAACTGAACCACAAGCATGTTACTTCAGCATTACCACTTCCAACGACGAGAAGGTCTTTCGATCAAGATGGTAAACGGTACTTAACAATGCTTAAGTTACTCCTTAGAGATTAATTTTGCGATAGTCGTTTGACAAAACAGATTAAGAGATTTAATCTACCTCAAAAACTTTAAAATTGATTAATTTCATAATCCTGAAAAATGAGGATTATGAAATAATCACTTTTCTCATAATCAAGTTTGACCTTCTAATTTACCATACTATCTTCATATTTATCACAAAAGGACATTTCATACCATTTAACTAAGTTTGAAAGTTATTGTACTATAAGCGCTAATGTGAGATCGTGAGTGTTTTTAATTTAAAGGAATAAATAAACAACTTTTGTAGGTGGATGGAAATAACTTTTTGACAATTTATTTGTATAATATAGTTATTTACAAATGAAAGTCATCTTAACATCACCTTTCTAAACGGTTATAGAAAAATTATTTATTAAGTGTCCTCTTTGGTCCTTTTATCATAGTAAAACTAATTTAAGCACTTTTTACAAATAAAAGTTATCTTAACATCACCTTTTATTTGTAGTCGGATTTAAGGACAATGTAGCTTAGCTTGACAACTTCATTGTTGCAAGGACCGTACAACAACGAGAGGTTGAAGAGCATTAGGCCATTCGTTATCACGTTCGTTTATCTTGTTTTATAGTAACTTTTTTTCTACTATCAAAATGAAATTTTCTATAAGATTAAAGTTTGATTAGCCTAAAATTCATAAATAACTCGCACAATTAAGACTAGTTGAGCCAAGTTCAGTAATAATAACGTGCATCCGAGTTTGAACCGAGCTCAAGAGCTTAAGCTTAGCTTATCTAACAAACTGAGTCAATCACAAGGTTTGGTTGATCCTAATGAGTACCAGTAAGAACAAAACTTCTGATCGATCTCTTAATCAACACGAGCCGATCCCAGACTTTAATTCAGTTAGACAAATATAAACATGAACACGTACAAGAACATGAAAGGGGTAGAGGTGAAGGAATGGGTACGAGATGAGCCAAGGGTTTGGTTCTCCTAACAGATACTGCTGACAGCATGGCTCCACAACATCACCTGTCATGGTATGGGCGTCACGGAGGAGAAGAACAAGATTGGTAAGCAATGACGCACCAAATGATGATTATATTCCCTACCAATGGATCACCCTAATATTAATCTTAATCGATTACGTTTTTTCTTTTTTTTATCCCCTTCTTTCTTATTACTGTTAATTAATGCATTTTTACAATTGAATTGCAAAACAAAACACAATAACTACAACTTCTTGCAAAAAAGTGATAATTTGTTGTTTAAAATAAATTTGGTCTGCAATTTGGGTCTTTTTAAGTACCCTCATATGCGATTATGTATGTATAGTTTACGATGAACGATGATAGAGGAGTGTCAGTACAATTTGAAAGACGAGTGGTTGCTTTCAGAAATGCGCTGATCGACTTTTAATTATTTTCTTTACTCAATCCTATCTTGTGCAAGATCGATGACAAAGTGAATCAGTTAAAGCATTCGCCATTTTCATGAATTTTGTTACTAACAGAGAAGTATTTGTTTTGGGAAGAAAAAGACTTTTGTGGTATCAACTGCTCAGTCAAGCAGTCACCAATCTATATATAGAGTCAAACCTTAATGCAAGTTGTTCACCAATCAGTGAGCTCTGTGTGTGTGTGTGTGTGTGTGTGTTCACATATCAAAACTTAGTATAAGCTTATAAAAATGGATGGAGAAAGAAGGAAGAGGAAGATAGAGCAGAATGAGCAGAGAGAAGATGATGAGGAAGGGAAACTTGACTTATGTTTGTTCCTTTCACTATCAATAGAGCGGTGATTATCGGTTTCGTAGTAGGTATAATTCTTGTGAAGATATTATTTTGAAAAATAAGGCAGCATGGAGAAAACTGAACTGGAAAAGTCCAGGGAGGAACAGAAGTTGGGCAATGAAGAGAAACCGGCCACCACTTGGAATCCGACGTTCCGGTCCGAAGATTTCATGGAAGACGGTCAGGGTCAGCCGTCCAGGGTTGTTCATGCAAGCCCTTCTAAGGGAGAAAAGGGTGGTAAACATGACGAGAAGGAAAAAGAAGGGGATGGCTTAGACCTCAAACTTTCTTTGTAGTAACATTAATCTTTGCAATGTGTGCAATTCTGGATGATAATTAATTGTGAAATTCATGTTTTAAAAGTGGAGTAAGGCAATGCAACTCTGCTTATAACTTCAGTGGTCTGCTGTGAAATATGTACATGTGTTGCTGCAATACAAAAACCACGTTAAATGTTTATTCATGACAAAAATTATTGTGTTAAATTCTAGTAGTTGCGTAATACAAGTAAACTGGAAATTATTTTTTATTAGCGGCTCATCAAAACTGTTACAGTTAAGTATCTTGATCTCTAATAGTACTATTTATTCAATACTTTTTCTTTATAGGACGGTAAGGAGTATTTTCGGACCGGCTAATCAAAACTGTTACAGCTTTAGAGTATTCGGTACTTTCTTTTAGCCTAATTCATCTTGTTTACTACATTTACGCTAAATTTTGGTTCGCGCGATACTTAAATTCAGCAATGCGTCAACATTAGGTCTTTGTACCATCTTATCATGCTAAGCTTACTTTTCTATTAATCTTTAACCATATTTTACTCCACAGTTGGTTTTAATCTTTTCTTGTCCCACCATATTTCTTGTAGTGCTACAATCCCATTCTTTGAGTTCTAGCTTTTTGCATTCGTACCATAGCTATGAATATCATAAAGAAATGCGTACCGAATTTTTCCGTAAAACAATACGTAAGAGTCTCGGTACCGTCTCGAATTTGTCATCAATTGTATACATATGTAATATTCATTCATTAGCGAACTAAAATATATACATTTGTTCTTCCTCATAACTCCACTAGAATAAACTGGTTGCCGCTGCCCACCCCAGTGCCCATCGTACCTCCACCTCCCTATCCACTATCTTACAGATCTACTTCATTTGCTGGGTTGATTTATTACTCTTTAAAGAGGTAGAGGTAAACAATTTTAATAGAAAATTGTGAACAAGGAACTAGTCCATTGTGAAAAAGGAACAATTTTAAGTCCTAGGGTTTCTTAAAATATATATTGATGCCAAGGAAAGTGGGTTCGTACTTACGTGGAGGTGCCACAAAGGCTGCAGTCCGAGTCAGCTTCCAAGTATGTCGATGTGAGACACAGCAAGGGTGGAACAAGGGCAGAGACCAAGGGCTTCCCAAACAGAGCTTGAGGGTGGCAGTGCTGCGAGGGCGATGGCGCGGGATGAATACACGATGACAGTCACAGTCCGATGCTTAGGTCCAGAGTCAAGGTCCTGTATGTTTCTCTCTCTAGGATTCTAGAGTGAGAAAGTGAAAATGTGAGAGTGAAGAAGAAGTCCAACCGTTATCTCCTGTCCAAATGAATTCTCAAGACCTCTATTTATAGAGATTGAGATGATGATGTCATAAACCGACACGTGGCGCTCCCCGGGAGTGACACGTCACCAGGGGGTCCACGGGTGCCGGTGCTCCATGGACTGTCGGATCGCATATTCAACCGGCCTGCCCCGCACAGCGTCGCTCTGTCTGTCTGGAAAGACTGGCTCCCACCGCGTTGGTGTGGCCAGAGAACCCCCTTGATCTAGCCTCCAATCCAAGCCCTTGCGGAGTCCCACAGGCCTGGCAGCGGTGGGGAAGACCCGACGCCCAACTGCCAGGTGAACTAGGCGCGATGCCCTCCGAAGACCTGCTCCCGTCTCGAAGTGACCCGGGGGTCATAGTCCCTAGGGGTGCCGACGCAAGCCCCCAGTGCCGGAGCACGTAGGCCAGTCACGCAGGCACCCTGACGGAGATAGTGTCCCAGAGGAGTCGCCTATTCCGCAGGCCGAGGTAGCATCCCGGAGGAGCCGTCTACCGGGCCGGCCAAGGTAGCATCCCGGAGGAGCCGTCTACCTGGCAGAAGGGGAGTCTTCGTGCCGGAGCACTTAGAGCTCCCTGGCAAAGATAGTGTCCCAGAGGAGTCGCCTATCCCTGCGGGTGAGTCCTTATGCCGGAGCACTTGGAGCGAGTCAAGGTAGCATCCCGGAGGAGCCGTCTACCCGACTGGCCGAGGTAGCATCCCGGAGGAGCCGTCTACCTGGCGGAAGGGGAGTTGAAGAGCTCCCTGGCAGAGATAGTGTCCCGGAGGAGTCGCCTATCCCCGCGGGTGAGTCCTTATGCCGGAGCACTCGGAGCATGTCAAGGTAGCATCCCGGAGGAGCCGTCTACCCGACTGGCCGAGGTAGCATCCCGGAGGAGCCGTCTACCTGGCGGAAGGGGAGTTGAAGAGCTCCCTGGCAGAGATAGTGTCCCGGAGGAGTCGCCTATCCCCGCGGATGATGTACACTCCGGAGAGTGGGTTGAAGCATGTTCCATGACCAAGGCAAGGTGCGCATGGTGTGATGAATGAGTGTGGTGCCCGGGGGCATGATGACATGATTGTGGCGCATGGGCGCGATGAAGTGAGTAAGGTGCCGGGAGCACGTCTATGTCAATGGCGCGGCGCATGGGCGCGACGGAGTGCGTAAGGTGCCGGGGGCATGTTTGTGTCAATGGTGGCGCATGGGCGCGACAGAGTACGTAAGGTGCCGGGGGCACGTTGGTGTCAATGGTGGCGCATGGGCGCGACATAGTGTGTATAGTGCGGAGGGCACGGTAGTGTGACAGAGAGCCTAGGGGCGCGGCGCACGGCTGGGGCGCGGACGCGTTCGGGCGCGGACGAAGCGTTGGAGTGTGACGGGCGAACGTTGGTGCGGGGGTCCGGCGACGACGTCCGGACGACGGGTGACGGGCGTCGCGGAGTTGTGTCCGGGCGACGGGGGTCGCGGAGTTGTGTCCGGGCGACGGGGGTCGCGGAGTTGACGTCCGGACGACGGGCGACGGGGGTCGCGGAGTTGACGTCCGGACGACGGGCGAAGGGCGTCGCGGAGGATGGAAGGCCTCTTGAAGAGAAGTGAAAATGTTAAGTATGGAGACCAAAGGCCAATCCTTCGGGGAAGGCCAAGGCCAACCTCAAGGGGAGGCCGAGGCCGACCCCCATGGGGAGGCCGAGGCCGACCCCAATGGGGAGGCCGAGGCCGACCCCAAGGGGGAGGCCAAGGCCAACTTCCTTGGGCAAGTGTCATGGCGCGTCGACGGGCGACGGGCGAAGTGCGACGGTCGAAGTGTCAGGAGGCTTGGTCACGTTACTTGAGCGTGCATGCTTTGACCGGTTGTGAGCGTTGAAAATGTATGTTGCTTGTGCGGACGTGTCATGCGAAATGGGGCCGCAGTGGGCCTTTGGGTACGACCAGAATAGGTTGGGAACATATATATATATGTCATACTATTTATTACAAACAAACCGAAGAAGTGGCAAAAGTGGTAGCTAGTTATCAGGTAAAAATCCCGAAAAGCCGAAGGCTTTATTTGGCTGTCTATCCGAGCGGCACAAGCTCATGTTAAAAAAAATGATGAGAGGTTCAAATTATCGCTGATAGGATATTTGGGTGCTAGAGTTGACTCTTGACTGATTGTTATATTTTTTTTGTCTAACTTTAATTAGATTTGGATGATCGGATGTTTATAGTCAACTCATGAATAGTTTGTGTGTTTTTTTTATTGTGGTATTAATCGATGATATGTGACTCATAACATTATTATGATATAAACTTTATGTGACGTCCTTGATGACCAATTTTTTTCTTCGCCTGAATTATTTTCTTAGTTAGGATCATGCTTTAAAGTTTTTGTTTGAATTATCACACTGTTGTATAAGAATATATATGCAAAGTTTTATCTTTTATTTTATGTTCTATCTCGTCTAACTTTGCTAACTCCCCTTTCGAACTGCACGCACATTTACTCGAGTGCTCCTCTGCGAGGGATGAAATGAGTCTTCTGATTTTGAGAGTCAAGCCACTTTCCTCAAAGGATTCAACTCTTACGCCTAATCCTAAATGGAATGTAATGATGTAGGGTGATTGATTTCTTTATGTTTTTTCCTAAAGTATAAAGCATTCTAGTTTAGGAGCCATATTATCAAGACTTCAATGTCGAAAGACTACTCGACCATCAGTGCTTGCTCTTGAGCTTCTTTTAATACAGATATGGGGTTCAACGCGCACTTGTATGGTCTGGAGAGGCTACACGAACACTCGTCTGCCATTATTATGGCAAAACTCACAAACAAGCAAATGAATGAGTTTAAACTCACAAACAAGATAAATAAAACTGTATTCCCTTCTCTTCTTTTTCTTTTTTGTCTTTTCTCTGCTCCCAAAACTCACAAACAAGTTGATTGCAGTCAGCGGATTTCATTTAACTCAAAAAATTAATGGCTATCGGCTTCGTTTTGTTTATTGACGTTTGTAGGGTCACGCGGAAAGAAGAAAGAAAAAGGGAAGGTAGCTGTGATTAAAGAAGTTGGTTACCGTTAATTAATAATTAGGGAGCAAAGACTTCTCCCTTCGTTTCCTGTCACAAGTCACCGGCTCAGAACATGACCAGGAAACTACAAGTACGACTAAGAAAAAGGAAACAAAAAGGGGGCCTTACAAAGTTTTTCTCATCTTCCACCTCTATAATGCCTACTAGTAGAAGCATGTTCCGGGCTCCATCACCAACTTCCACCCTCATCTACTTCTTTCTCTTGTACTAGCATCTACTACTAATTTTTACAGACGCCTATGACTTTCCCGCGCCTTATGATCTATCTCCTCTTGGTAACGTTGCTGACTCAAAGTTTTGTTTACTCCCGCAACCGTCTGGGCAAGTTGGAACCCGAGGAGCCTCCGCGACATGGTTCCGCTTCTTGGACTCCAACGCTGCGAAGAGTGATTAATTTGGTTGTGACGGCCATAATAGTTTTCATCACCCTGCTGAATATTTTTGTGTATAAGCTGAGACAACTTCATGAAGAAAACTCCGGTAATCAAGTTAGACCGTCTGCCTACTTTACGGAGCATCTATGCCGTCAGTTTTCTCTTGCCGATATCCAATTGGCCACCCGCAACTTTGATGATGCTTTGGTCATCGGACAGGGAGGGTTCGGAAAGGTGTACAGAGGGGTCATCGACAATGGAACAACTACCGTGGCGATCAAGCGGCTGAGTTCCATGTCCAGGCAAGGAGCCCCCCAGTTTTGGACAGAGATCGAGATGCTTTCCAAGTTTCGACACAGCCACCTCGTCTCTCTCATTGGTTACTGCGACAACGTCCACGAGATGATCCTTGTGTATGAGTACATACTCCTTGGTAGCCTTGCTGACCATCTGCACAAGCGTGATAGAAGTA
Source organism: Escallonia rubra (assembly GCA_033065855.1). Taxonomy (NCBI): domain Eukaryota; kingdom Viridiplantae; phylum Streptophyta; class Magnoliopsida; order Escalloniales; family Escalloniaceae; genus Escallonia; species Escallonia rubra. The sequence goes on along the minus strand of JAVXUO010002250.1, from coordinate 91,364 downwards.
ATAAATCTCCTCTTTCTTGGGTGCAGCGCCTCAAGATATGCATCGGCGCCGCCCGTGGATTGGACTATCTTCACACTGGTACTGGTTTCCTGCACAGAGTTATACATCGTGATGTGAAGAGCTCAAACATCTTGTTGGGCGAGAATTGGGCAGCTAAGATTGCGGACTTTGGGATGTCAAGATTAGGCCCGGCAAATCAGTCATGCAGCCATGTAAGCACCGATGTGAAGGGCACATTTGGCTATATGGATCCCGAGTATTACTTGACCCGCAGACTAACGAGGAAATCGGACGTGTATGCCTTTGGCGTGGTATTGTTCGAAGTGCTGTGCGGGAGGCCGGCAGTAGATATGACGCTGGATGAGGAGCAATGGGGTCTAGCCGTATGGGCCAAATACTGCATCAAAGAAGGAATACTAGATCAGAGTATCGATCCCAGTTTGAGGGGGAAAATCTCGCCGGATTGCTTGATTGCAGTTGTGAAAATTGCGGAGCAATGCCTGCACAATCTTCCTATGAAACGCCCCACAATGGCTGAGGTCATGGTCCAGCTTGAGTATGCATTGGCACTGCAGGAGAGAACTACCGACTCTCCTGTAATAGAGAAAGCCTTTCCTGTCATCGCCGACACCGTAGATTCTTCTCTACTTGAGGAGATAGTTAGTAATACTGGTGGGTCTTCTGGCATCCAAGACAATAATGCGGAACCTTCTGCAGTACAGGAGATTAGAAAGCCTGCCAGTAGAAAGACTTTTACAAGGAAGGTGCGGCAGTTTTTGTCTGTCACGGCTCGCATGATTTCAGGTAAATTGTATATACCAAACTCCTCCTGTGTCAGTTTAGGGCATTATTCTCTTAGGATAGGAATTGATTGGACTTAAACTGGTACAGGAGATCATGCATGATCTCCTATTCCTCGTAAACGAGCGCACGTATATATGAACAAAGAAGGACACACCTCAGGATAAATAGCAACATTACGTGATGATATTGCAATTTGATCAAAGTAACACATCTTGCATAAACAATTCCAAAATATTGCTTCCCCTTTCTAAATAAATCTCTAGAAAAGGCACTAAATCATCATTTTTTATTTGATGCGAGTAATTTGGGTAGCGACACTTAGATGAGCAAAATCATCCTTCTTTTAGATTGCATAAGTTTGCAATTTAGTATATTCAATTCAGTATGAAGAATAGTTTATTTACCGAATAAGAATTGAAACGAGTACTAAATTATATACCTTGCTTTGCTATTAAAAAGCTGCCTAAGATAAGAAGAGCAACAGAGACTGGATTCGGATATGGTCAGTATACTTTGACAACCACCAAAGAAAAAAAACTTGAGAATGCTGACATGACATGGATATAATATATTGAGCAAAATATAGCCTCCTTAGCTGGCCTAAGTCCAGAGGCTTTGGGAAATCTTGAGTTTGAGCAATGCAGGAATTCCATGAACTTCTGCTTTAGGTTATGGAAATTGATGGTCATAGTTGTATAGGCTCTTCCTAGAGTCCTATTTGGCCATTATCTGGTTCTTGCTGATTAGTTCAGTGGTGGCACGGTATTTACATCTTATTTTTGCGCTACGTTTAGTATTTAATCTGTATACACCTCAAAAGTGTACATGAATTATTTTTTTGCCAAAGATAGAACTTTAGTATACTATATCAAAAGCTACCCAGGTTGTATTATGTGGCTTTACTAATTTATTCTAGTTTCTTGATTTGGGTATTATTTCTTGTTTATAAGTAGCTACTCAACTTCATATAATTTGATGTGCTTGGATCTCACTTTCGCTATCATTGGTTTGAAGTAACTTCTTTCTTTGATCCCAATTCAGGTTCTTCCTGGGCAGAATCAACCACTAGGTTTTTTCAATTTTCTGTTGCCGGAATAACTTGTGTTTAGTGATTATGTAGCTTTTTTGTCAAAGTTTCACTAATTTTCTCTACTTTCTTCATCTAGGGTATTTTTTTGGGTCCAAAATAGTTACTCAATATTATTCTTGGTTTAGTTGGTCTGCAAATCTCGGGCAGGACAGACTGGATTAAAGTAGTAACAATATCCCCGTATAGTTGTTTTTAACTTGTTATGCAGTTATGCTTCTCTTTCTGAAGAACTTAAATTGTTAGTCATTTAGCTGCTATTTGATGGTCATTACCGGATACCCTGTTTCTTTTCTAATCTTTTTGTAGCTTAATTTCTTTGTTTTGGGTCTGTACTTCTGTGTTTCAGTACGTATATCACAGACAACTAGCAACACAGCATCTTCAGGCGGTAGCAACGTTGACGTCCCCGGGAACAGTGCATTCTCGGCAGCAAGTGGAGGTGATGAGGCGAGTCCCACCGGGCAGATCTTGCCCCTCCCCAGCTTAAGGGTTTTCAGTTTCTCAGAACTGAAGTTTGCAACTAGGAATTTCAAACCAGATACGGTGTTGGGAGTAGGAGGTTTTGGGACAGTTTACAAGGGATGGCTTGAGAAGGCAAACTCGAGTAATGGAAGTGGATCTGTAGTTGCTATCAAGAGGTTAAATTCAGAGAGCCTGCAAGGGTTAGAAGAGTGGCAGGTACTTCTTATAGTAATAATTAAGTAGTGATTGAATGATTCAAGAGTCTGATGCATTCTTACTTATTAGCATTTGATTTCTTGTTTCAACTTGTTATTATAGGATAATGCTTGAATGTAATTGATCTCCAACTCATCTAAGACTTGTGTGTGCATCTGCGTTTAAGTAGATAGGTAGGTTTCTATTCGTGCTCCTGTGTTGGTGGGTGAGATTGGGTATCTGTACTATTTTGAATTAACAAGAAACCCAAAGTCATTTGCATATGCATTGCCATGTTCTCAGGCTTCTATTCATTTTATGCTTTGAAGTTTAGATGTGTTAAACTCTTACCTGATAGCTTTACAGGGTTCCTAATTGACAACTACAAATTGGTTTTGGGATCCGCAGTTACTTGATTTGTATAATGTAATACGGCCAGCTAAAAGCTTAATTAATATGGAATACGGGGCCAATCTTTGATTCTTCATGCTATATAAACCCAGATTGCAGCTGGAAAGTTGAAATGTGAAGTAATTTTAGGATTAAGAAGTTACAGCTGCTGCTATTTTACAAAGTAAGTTTTATGGCAAGGGACACCTCAAATTTCACCGCTTTTTACGAATGTTAAGTGATTTTAAGCATGCTACACGTCCTCTCATAGTCATCCGGAATGAGCTGCAGACAAACACAGATAATCGTGCTTCCAAGCCTTCATGCGGCAAATGGATACGAAATAATTGATTAAAGTAGTGGATTAGAACATTTTGCATGATCTTTTATGCATTTTTAGAAACTTCAATGCGCAATGTTCCTACGGCCAAAAAAAAAAAAAAGTGCAATGTTCCTAAACTGTTGGGGCTTCAGCTAGTTTTGCTTATAAACTCTCTTGGTGCTATGCCAAGAGACCCAGGATCATCCGGGCTTTTTCTTTTGTGGGGTTTGGGGTAGACAAAAGGGAGCTGGATATTAGCCACTTCTTGATATCCTACAGTCTATATACTATGGAATAGTCTATGCTATGGAATATTTATTCCTGTCAAGGACTACTGATTGTTGCTAATTATTCTGAATCCTGTCTGCTGATGTTTATTCATTTATTTATTCATGCAGTCTGAGGTGAACTTCCTCGGAAGGTTATCTCATCCCAACCTTGTTAAACTGTTGGGATACTGTCGGGAGGAGAAAGAGCTACTGCTTGTCTATGAATTCATGCCTAAAGGCAGCTTGGAGGTGCACCTTTTTAGGAGTAAGAGATAATGCTTTAAAGTAGAGCTATACCACATCATGAAACTCTCACCAAAAATCTTACCCTATCAAGCCTTTCTGCTTTCCTTGATGCAGGAGGCTCAGATTATCGAATCCCGTGGGACTTGCGGATTAAGGTGTTGATAGGAGCCGCTCGGGGCCTGGCATTCTTGCACGCATCTGAGAAACAAGTAATTTATAGAGACTTCAAAGCCTCAAATATACTGCTAGATGGTGTAAGTTCTATAGCAGTTGGTTCAAACAATATGAATGACCTACTCATTTTCTCATTAAACCAGTCTAAGAGTTTTTTGCTGTTCTGTCAGACCTTTAACGCAAAGTTATCAGACTTTGGGTTGGCAAAAATGGGTCCCTCAGCTGGTGAATCACATCTATCAACTCGTGTTATGGGAACATATGGTTACGCTGCTCCCGAGTATGTGGCTACAGGTAATCCTCTTAATCATTTGAGCTTTAGTAGCCCTGTTCTTAAAAATTGAGCTCAAACACATTAATGGCATGTCATAATGTTGGCATTAAACTCATGAAACAGGGCATTTGTACGTGAAGAGTGATGTCTACGGTTTTGGTGTTGTATTAGTTGAAATGCTAACAGGATTAAGGGCACTTGATACAAATCGCCCAAGTGGCCAACAAAATTTGGTTGAATGGGCCAAACCCTTTTTGGCTAATAGAAGGAAGTTGAAGAACATAATGGACTCCAGGTTGAAAGGAAAATATCCTTCCAAAGCGGCAGTTCTTATTGCTCAGCTTGCTTTAACATGTCTTGTACCTGAACCTAGAACTAGGCCACCAATGGAAGTAGTAGTGGAGACACTGGTACGAGTCGATGCTGATAATGAAAGCCCAAGACGGCCTCGGTAAATTCTTCACACAATTCCACTTATCTAGTTGGGCAGCTACCTTTGCGCCATCGTTCCCCTCTGCATTCGAGACAGGATTTGAATCGATCCTCCCAAAACTGACCACAAGCATGGTAACTTCAGCATTACCACTTCCAACGACGAGAAGGTCTTTCGATCAAGATGGTAAATGGTGGTCTCATGGAGTGTTAAGGTGGGTTTGGTACGTATATTGCATTTCTAAATAAAAATGTCAAATACTTTTGAAAGCATGACAATAACTCGTTAAAAATGTAATACATAATGTTAATACAAATCTGCTTGCAAATTCGCTAAGAAGCTTTGCGCTTGCCAAGTGATTCAAGCATTTGCAAGATGTGATGAGGTCAAATCTAGCATCTATATCTATGGAGCAGCGGTTCCGACTTTATTGTGAATGTGGTTGGGCAAACCCTGTGCTAGATTTACATAGAGTCAAGTTTGTTTCAGGTTTGCTGAAAACTGATTTTCTGATTCCCAGTCATGTTCCGGTAAAATTCAAGATCTTAATTGTATCCCCTAGGTAGTGCCTTAAAAGAAAAGCTATAGCTTTATTGCTCGATTTTTAGAGCAAATTATCAGGAAAGTAAAGAAGAACTCCATTTAATAAAGGTCTTTGATATATATCTTGATGCCTTTAATTTTTCCCTAGGCAGTGAATTAAAAGAAGCAGCTATAGCACTCCTTGATTTTAGAGTGGCTTAGAAGGAAAATTAGAGATTTGCAATAACCCCAAGGCCGTGTTTGGCGCGCCGGATAAGACCCCGGATAGGGATTATTTTTATCCTATCCGGCGTTTGGACACGCTAATAATGGACGGATAAGAAATCCGGAGGATGGGTTTTATCCCACTTAAGTGGGATAACTTTGTACCTGGGGGGGGGTGGTATTGTTTTAATCCAGGAGCACTCGGATAAGAAATTAGGGATAGGTTAGAAAAGGAAACCAAAGCACAAAGAAAGGAGAGCAGAGTCTTCTCCCGTCTTCCTCCGCCGCCGACGAGAAGAGTCTTCTCTCGTCTTCCTCCGCCGCCGACGAGCAGAGTCTTCTCCCGTCTTCCTCCGCCGCCGACGAGAAGAGTCTTCTCTCGTCTTCCTCCGCCGCCGACGAGCAGAGTCTTCTCTCGTCTTCCTCCGCCGCCGACAGGTACGCCATTTTCTGCCTTCTTTCTCCGTCAATGTCTTCAGTCTCTTTAATCTTCTTCTCGATTCCGAATCAACGGACCCATTACTTCCAGATCTAGGAAAATACAGTCTCCATTGTTTGTGGGAGTTCTATGTTGGTCTATGTTGGTCTCTGTTACAATCACCTCTCTGTACGAGGAGGGGAGTTCTCATTTGTGCTTGTAATTACTTGCTTGGGGACTGCCATTAACAGCTACACCATCATCAGTTGATGCAAAGGGCAAGAGGTGTTCCATCCTTTTCAATTTGTGAATGGTTAAACACTGTATCCTTAAGCCCACCAGTCTGCAACTAATAGTGGGATCACCATCGCCTAACAAAGAAAGCCTTATGCTGCACCTCTTCCTTAAATAACCCCGGCTAAATGGTAGATGATCCGAGTGTAACCCATGGATTTGATGAGCTGCATGTACAAAGTTGTTCAGATAAGGAAGCTTTAGGAATATGTGAGATTTTAGACAAGATAGTTTATCACACACACACATACACACACAGACCAGACAGTTGGTTAATGGTCATCATAGTCATAAAATTTGCTAGTTATAGCGCTACAGGATTTACTATATTGCCCACCAATACAGAAGAAATCGTGTAAATAAAAAGAGAGACTCCGTATCAACCAACTAGTTTTTTATTGAACCTGCCATGTATAAGTTGAATTAGTTGTTTGTGAACAAAACTTCCAGAATCAATTTTCTTCAGTAAAGGTGTAACAACAGTCTTCTGATTAATGCAGCCGGCATCAAGTTCAAAGGCTGAAGGCATCCTGTAATACATGACTATAAACTCAACATAATCATCTCTCTGGTTGAGCTGGAGCATGAGTTCTGCTAGCTGTGTGAATGTACCTGAATTCTGTTGAGTTTTGGGTTGCCAGATGTTTTGCTTGTTATAAGTGTGTGTGCAGGTGTGTGAAAATGTTTTGCTTGTTATAAGTGTGTGTGCAGGTGTGTGAAAAACACACAGTACTGTGTCTCCTTTTGCCCATTGCTGTTTTGCTTGTAACTCTGTTGACTTTTGGGTTGCCAAATGCACCTGAATTAGAGAAAGTAGAGAAAACATGCCATTGACTGTGCCTTTTTTTGTGTCCTCATTGACTGTGCTTTTTTTTTTATGCATTAGTGGTGTTCGATTGCGTAACATGGCTGATGAAAGAGATGAAGCGATTGCAATTTACCTTGTTCTTGAGGAGATTCATTTGCAGATTCAAGAGGTTTTGCTGCATAGGAATTGCGCTTGAAAACCTTTTGTTTTAGCGATGGTTGTGCACGTAACTACTGCTAATAGTACTAATAACAAATTTTTTATGAAGACAAAATGGTGTAAAGGAGACTTCGTTTTTTTTTATTTTAATTTTTATCTTATCTGACCTATATCCGGTGTGCTGCCAAACGCAATCAGCAGGATATAACTGATTATCTGGCATGTAATCCTGGTTGGATCCAAACACTGGACAGGATAATTATCTTATCCGGCCTTATCCGCCAGGATATGTTATCCTGGCTTATCCGGCCTTTTCCTCTCTTATCCGACTGACTTATCCGGCGCGCCAAACGCAGCCCAAGGGGCTACTACGGTTCTGGCAGGGTACTTAACAATGCTTAAGTTACTGCTGCTACGGTTCTAGCAGGGTACTTAACAATGCTTAAGTTACTGCTGCTACGGTTCTAGCAGGGATGTGTTAGAGATTAATTTTGCGATAGTCGTTTGACAAAATAGATTAAGAGATTTAATCTATCTCAAAAACTTCAAAATTGATTAAATCCATAATCCTGAAAAATGAGAATTATAAAATAATTATTTTTCTCATAATCAGGTTTGACATTCTAATTTACCATACTATCCTCATATTTATCACAAAAAGACATTTCATACCCTTTAAGTAATTTTGAAAGTTATTGTACTATAAAGCACTAATGTGAGATCGTGAGTGTTTTTAATTTAAATTAAAAAACAAACAACATTTGTAGGTGGATGAAAATAACTTTTTGATAATTTACTTATATAATATAGTTATTTACAAATGAAAGTCATCTTAACATCACCTTTCTAAATGGTTATAGAAAAATTATTTATTAAGTGTCATCTATGGTCATTTTATCATAGTAAAACTAATTTAAGCACTTTTTACAAATAAAAATTATCTAAATATCACCTTTCATTTGTAGTCGGATTTAAGGACAATGTAGCTTAGCTTGACAACTTCATTGTTGCAAGGACCGTACAACAACGAGAGGTTGAAGAGCATTAGGCCATTCGTTATCACGTTCGTTTATCTTGTTTTATAGTAACTTTTTTTCTACTATCAAAATGAAATTTTCTATCAGACTAAAGCTTGATTCCTGTAAAATTCATAAATAACTCGCACGATTAAGATCAACTGAGTCAAGTTCAATCATAGTAGCTTACATCCGAGTTTGAACCGAGCTCAAGAGCTTAGATTCAGCTCATCTAACAAACTGAGTCAATCACAAGTTTTCGTTGATCCTAATGAATACCAATTTGAACAAAACTTCTCATCGATCTCTTAATCAACACGAGCGGATCCCAGACTTTAGTCAAGATAAACAAATATAAACGTGAACACGTACAAGAACATGAAAGGGGGAGAGGTGAAGAAGTGGGGACGAGATGAGCCAAGGGGTTGGTAAGTTGGTTCTCCTAACAAATACTGCTGACTGCATGTCTCCACAACATCACCTGTCATGGTATGGGCGTCACGGAGGAGAAGAACAGATTGGTAAGCAATGACGCACCAAATGACGATTATATTCCCTACCAATGGATCACCCTAATATTATATTTATCCCCTTCTTTCTTATTACTGTTAATTAATGCATTTTTACAATTGAATTGTAAAACAAAATATAATAACTACGGCTTCTTCCAAAAAAGTGATAATTTGTTGTTTAAAATAAATTTAGACTGCAATCTGGGTTTTTCTAAGTACTTTCATATGCGATTATATATATATGGTTTACGATAAACGATGATAGAGGGGTGTCAACACAATTTGAAAGGCCATCGATTGATTTTAGAAATGCAGTGATCAACTCCAAACTACTTTCTTTACTCGATCCAATCTTGTGTGAGATGATAAAGTGAATTAGTTAAAGCATTCCCCATTTTCATGAATTTTTGCGTAATTATTATACAAGTTAATAATCCGTGCACTCGGATAAGAATTTTGATTTTGGCATTTGCTTACGATCGTGAAACGCATGCTGGGAGGCAAATAATGCAGGATTTAACTTCGCCACCTAACGTTTATTTTGTTACTAAGCAGAGGAGTACTTGTTTTGGGAAACAAAAGACTTTTGTGGTATCAACTGTTCAGTCAAACCGCCCACCGATCTATATATAGAGTTAACCTTAATGCAGTTGTTCACCAATCAGGGAGCTCCCTGTGTGTGTGTGGGCGTGCGTGTTCACATATCAAAAGTTAGTACTTTATAAAAATGGACGGAGAAAGAAGAAAGAGGAAGATACAGCAGAACGAACAGGAAGAAGCTGACGAGGAAGGGAAACTTGACTTATGTTTGTTCCTTTCACTATCAATAGAGCGGTGATTATCGGTTTCGTAGTAGGTATAGTTCTTGTGAAGATATTATTTTGAAAAATAAGGCAGTATGGAGAAAACTGAACTGGAAAAGCCTGAGTTGAATGCGTTACACTCTTTCCTTAAGACAGTATTTGTTCCCTTATAATCTGCTTAGGGTAACAGCAAATCTGTCTTCGAAGATAAAACAGGCGAACTCTGTTGATCGATCACAGCAGATTGCAATCAACAGACATAAATTTGAGAGAGAGCAAGAGAGAAATTTTTGAAGTGAGAAATGATCTGACTATCAGCTCTATTTATAGACACCAAAAGGTGCCTTGAACAGGTGCAAATAATAGTGACAGTTAAGTGATTCTACAGATGTCACTTAACAGTCACAATCTGTAAACACAACAAAGAGGTGTAATATTTGAACTGAAGGACACCATAAACAAGTGCCTTTTCAAATTTAAACAGATAAGAAATCTGTTTAATTTCGCTAACAATCACACTGTTTTAGTCAATAAAACAACTCACAGGCTGAATTTGTCGCAAAAAGTTAAGGCTGGGCTCGGGACAAGGGCTCTTAGCGACGATGCGCACGTGGGAACTCACATCATGACCCTTTTAAACCTTTTCATTTTTCAAGCCATGTGGAAACTCACATCATGACCCTTTTCAACCTTATTAAATGTCAATCTTTGAGAGTTAATATCTTTCAAATCAATCAATCAATCAATTTGATTGATTCTTTTTTTGCATATTATACCTTGTAGTACAATCTTTAATAAGGTAGGAATCAATTGTTGCAAAATTCCCAACAATTTTCCCCAATATTCTAAAATTGGATTTTTATCCCATTCATAATTAAGAAATGTACCTCTCTCTATCATTTGATAGGTCCTACTAAGATAAAGATATCTTCCGACTTGAACCTTTACCATATAGCAATGAGGTCAATCAGAATTCTGAGTAACCTTAGCCTTGAACTAAGAATCATTGGTGATTGATCATCACTACTGTTGCTGATGAAATCTAGGACGCAACTTGACTTCCTTGTGAATAAACCTGCACAACACAGTCAACACTGGTGATTCGCCGGAAGAGTTTCCGGCTAGAAAAACTCCGATGCTTAAGTCAGAAATCTGTATAAAAGAGAGAATGTGGTTTCTCGGTTTAGACCTTACCTTTGTTCATCTCCTCCCTTTCTTTATATAGCACTTTATTTATGAGGGGGTTACTCTACTAAATGGTCCATTAAACTATTGAATGGACAGTTTAGTACCATTCAATGAGGACTTACCAGACTTAATGGAGTTTACAACGGCTCTGTTGATTCTGAAGAATAGTTTGACTCCTTTCGGATGAAGACACGTGTCTTCATCCTAAGCCATGGTTTTTCTCCCATATCATTTGCCCCCCAATCCTATACTCGTGAACGAGCGTGGGATTTTAGTATAGGTGTCTCGTTTATTCGGCTAGACGAGTAGAGAGCCAAGGCATATATGCAGCTCATCTACTCGGCCAGACGAGTAGAGAGCCAAGGCATATATGCAGCTCATCTACTCGGCCAGTTCAGTAGAGAGCTGAAGTATGGATGCAGTTCATCTACTCGGCCAGACGAGTAGAGAGCTAAAGCATGGATGCAACTCATCTACTCGGCTAGACGAGTAGGGTGCTTGGCTGCTCTTCTACTCGGCCAGACGAGTAGAGGCGTAAGCCTTGAGGCAGCTCGTCTACTCGGCTTAGCGAGTAGAGTGCTTGGCTGCTCTTCTACTCGGCCAGATGAGTATAGGCGTAAGTCTTGAGGTAGCTCGTCTACTCGGCCTGGCGAGTAGAGGCGTAAGCCTTGAGGCAGCTCGTCTACTCTGCCTGCCGAGTAGAGGCGTAAGCCTGGTGAGGCAGCTCGTCTACTCGGCCTGACGAGTAGAGGTGTAAGCCGTGAGGCAGCTCGTTTACTCGGCCAAGCGAGTAGAGGCGTAAGCTTGGTGAGGCAGCTCGTCTACTCGGCCTGCCGAGTAGAGGCGTAAGCCCTGTGAGGCAGCTCGTCTACTCGGCCAAGCGAGTAGAGGCGTAAGCCTGGTGAGGCAGCTCGTCTACTCGGCCTGCCGAGTAGAGGCGTAAGCCTGGTGAGGCAGCTCGTCTACTCGGCCTGCCGAGTAGAGGCGTAAGCCTGGTGAGGCAGCTCGTCTACTCGGCCTGACGAGTAGAGGCGTAAGCCTTGTGAGGCAGCTCGTCTACTCGGCCAAGCGAGTAGAGGCGTAAGCCTGGTGGGGTAGCTCGTCTACTCGGCCGAGCGAGTAGAGGCGTAGTTGATGTCGGGGGGTATAGAAGTAAGTTTGATCTCTTACTATTTTAACCGATGGGCGACACGTGTCCACTTTTTACCTTGGGATCTGTCCAGGGCAAATTCCCTATAAAAGAAGGGTTCTTTCACTTTCATTCTTCACTTTTCACTTTTCACTTTTCTTTCAGTTGAGGGAAGAAGTGGGTGATTTCGAGAGTTCGCCGGAGGAAAATTCTGAGTTCTTTGTGTTTGAAGGTTTTTCTCTTTCTTCAAGGAAGTCTCAAATTTATTTTCTTTTGAATTCCTTGTTGTAGATCCAGAAAATATGTCTAGAGAAGAAGATGAACATGTTTCTGAGTTAAGTAGAGGTACTACATCCGTTAGGGTTGAACCTACTTTTGACCCTTTATTCTTAGAAGTAAGAATTCCTTTGATTCCTTATCAGGAGCCAAGGGGACTTTCTGCTAAGGAGATTCTAGCCGACAAGGCTCAGAGCCCTAAGCCTTTTGATGCTCATACGTTAAGGAGTAGGCTGAGTAGTTATGATCTCAAGACATTGAGGAAAAAATGTGAAATTCCTCCAAGCGTAAATTTGAGGTTGCCTGGCGACGGCGAAGCAGCCAATATGTCTACCTTAAATGAGATAGGGGTTTACTATGACACAGTTGTTAATGGGTTTAGGGTGCCAATACATCCTTTCTTTATCAGGGTGTTGAATAATGCATATGGTTTGGCGCCCGGCCAATTTTCTCCTCACGCCTGGCGCTTTTTATCTTTCTTTATATTCCAATGCCATAGGCTTGGTCTACGACCTAGATTGAGGGTGTTCAGGTGGTTCTTCACCGTTTGTACTATTACTAGACAAGTTGGGTGGTATTTTTTAACTCGGCGCTCAAAGGCTAAAGCCAACTTGTTTCCTCATCCTCCATCGTCAAACCACCACTGGAAAGATAGATTTCTATTCGTGAAACTTCCAAAGTTTCAAAGAAATGTCGTCAATAATATATGGCATCCAGAATGTGATACTAGGACGTGTAATATGTTGAAAGAAAAGAATCTGAATGAAACTGACCTAGATCATATTGAGAAGCTCAAAGCGGCCGAGCCTTTAGAGTCAAAGTACCCCTTAAGTAATGACCAACTTCGTGAGTGTGGAATCATTTTTTCACTCGAGGAGGATTTGGACGAAGAAGAGGAGGGCGAGAATGATCCTGGTAATGTACTTATGCATGAGTGTCTTAGTTTGTCATGGTTTGCCTTGATCTCATCACTTTTTCTTTTGCAGAAACCATGTCTTCAAAAGGTACTTGTGGAAGCGTCGGTGGCAGCCGTGTGGACTCTCCCCTTTTTAATACCCAAGGGGTATTAGCAGAAATAATTCCAGACGAATTGGCATCTGTTCATGGAGTGGATGAAGGAGTCCAGGACTTGGATTTCGATGCTTTAACGGAAGAACCTCAGCCGAAGAGATCAATGACTGAGGATATTGTTCTTGGGCTTGCGAGTAAAGACAAGGGAAATGAGCAATCCAAAAGGAAGAGAGTGGTCAGGGCTGGTACCTCATCCTCTGCTAGGTCTGATACTCCTCATAGGCCTGACTGGAATTTGTCAATCAAGGAGTCTATTTTTAAGAGTTCCCGCACGGCTTGGGAATGGTCAAGTAAGGGGATTATTCCAATGGATCGAGTCACACTTTCTGGCTATGATATTAGCAATACAGCCAATGGGATGGTTCAGCTAACCTCGCAGGTAAGATTATGGCGAGCGCTCTTTTCCTTTCTTCCTCTTATTTTTGTTAGTTTTTTTATTTCTCGCTTTCTTCTGCAGGCGCTAGCTCAAGTGCAGATTGGGGCCGAGAAATTGATCGCTGCCGAGAAGGTACTGGATGAAGAGAGGAAACGTGTTCATGTGGAAAATAACTTTTGTCGAGAAGCAGAGAAGAAAGTGCAAGACTTGAGTAGGGCGTTGCAAAAGGTGCAACTCTCTGAAGTTTCTCTTGCGGCTCGAATTGAACGACTCGAGGCTGAGAAGAGGAATGTTGGACTGAATGTTGTTCAGAGTTTCAAGAGGTCTAAGGCCTATACTGATCAGCGTCTGCATGATTCGAAGAGAGCCTTGGTCTACGGTTATAATGCTTGCAAGAAAGATATCTTGAAAGATTATGCCGATATGGACCTAAGTATTTACGAGCATAAGTATGCTCGTGAAGTTGCTCCTGACGAGAGCAATCGGAGGGAGGTGGCTGAAGCTCGGGTGATTTCTCAGGCCCCTGCGCACCTTAGTCCTTCAACTAGTCAAAGTCTTGGGATGTCTGGTGTTGTTTCAGCAGTGGTGATGGTTCCTCAGTGTATGGAGATAGGAGCTGAGCTACCCCAGGATACTGAGAAGGACGCATCACCCGAAGCTGCTGAGTAGGATCTTTATTTTGTAATTGACTTTAAGACTAGAGATTTCTATGTAAACATTATGTTAATGGAATTAAAGTCTCCTTTTGCAAGAGATTATCTTATATCAACTGCATTAAAAAACCTCGAGCTATATTGAGCCGACTGAAAAGAAGATTAATACAATAGGGCGAAAAAATGAAATTGGGCTGTCGCCGAAGAGAATAAAATTGGGCTAAAGCCGAAGAATGAACGGTCATGGTCATGAGCAAGATGCAAAATATATAGGAGTAGGTGGCCCCCAACTTTGGTCTTGTTCATGAATAATATCGTCGTAGAGTTCTGGCGTTCCACGTCCGGGGAATTTTTTTTCCATTCAGGATTTCCAAATGATACGATCCTGGGCCTCCCAATTTAACCACCCTGTATGGACCTTCCCAATTTGGCGAGAGCTTTCCAACAGCATCCCGTGGAAATGAAGCGTCCAATCGACGTAAAACAAGGTCTCCAATACGAAAAGCGCGTGGTTGGACTTTTTTATCAAAGAACTTGGCCACTCTATGCTGGTAGGCAGCAAGGCGAATGGCGGCCTGATCACGCTTTTCCTCGAGGAGGTCCAGATTGCTTCGTAGGCCATTATCATTGGTGTCAGGATTGTATGTCATGAGCCGAACTGATGGCAAACCGATCTCGAGAGGAATGAGAGCCTCTGTTCCAAACGCCAAGCTGAATGGAGTTTCACCTGTGGCGGTGCGTGTCGTGGTATGGTACGCCCAGATAATTTTAGGTAGCTCTTCCACCCATAATCCATTCGCTCCATCAAGTCTTTTCTTTAATCCTTGTAGGAGAGTACGGTTGGTAACTTCTGTCTGTCCATTGGTTTGTGGATGCGCCACCGAGGTGAAATGATGCTCGACAGTCAGGTTAGCACAAAACGTGCAAAATGTTGCGTTGTCGAACTGTTTCCCATTATCAGTGATAAGCACACGTGGGATGCCAAAACGACAGATGACAGCGCGCCAGAAGAACTATTCACATTTCTTTTCTGTGATTGTAGCTAAAGCCTCAGCTTCTACCCAATTTGGTGAAGTAATCAATCGTGACAATTACGAATTTACGCTGTGCGGAGGCAGGGGGAAAAGGGCCTAATATGTCAATTTCCCACATTATGAAAGGTATTGGGCTTTTCATTATGTTTAGAGGAATGGGCGCTTGTTTGGGAATAGAGGCAAAGCGCTGACATGCATCAC
Organism: Escallonia rubra; assembly: GCA_033065855.1. Taxonomy (NCBI): domain Eukaryota; kingdom Viridiplantae; phylum Streptophyta; class Magnoliopsida; order Escalloniales; family Escalloniaceae; genus Escallonia; species Escallonia rubra. The sequence continues at coordinate 76,020 of JAVXUO010002250.1, read as the reverse complement.
ATTTCTTTGTTTATTCCAAGGCGTCATGCTACATGGTTGGCCAATAATACCCTTGTCGAAGGACTTTATGAGCCAAGGCTCGTCCCCCAAGGTGTTGGCCACAAATACCTTCATGGACTTCACGAAGAGCGTAATCTGCCTCCTTTGGGGTGAGGCACGAAGGTAGGTGAGACTGAATGATCGCTTGTAAAGTACATATTCGACTACCGCATAGCGAGCTGAGCGTGAAATGATCCGTCTGGCATCTTTAGAGTCAAGAGGCAGGGTACCTTTCAGAAGGTAATCTTTGATGGGATCAATTCAGGATGGTTCCTGCGCAATTTGCAAAGTTTCACGCCTAATGATGCTCGATTCATGTAGTAGTTCCAAGTGGACCGTGTGACCAAATCCTGACGGGTCAAGCGAAGCTAGACGCGAGAGTGCATCAACTGATACATTGTCTATTCGGCTGATGTGAGCAATGCGGAACTGCGCAAAAGATGTTACGAGTTCTTTTACTTTATGAAGATAACCTGCCATCTTCGGGTCACGGGCTTCATATTCACCTGATAGCTGTTTCACGACAAGCTGAGAGTCACTATGAGCATGGAGGGTTTGCGCTTTCATTGCATGAGCCAGGTGCATTCCTGCTATCAAAGCCTCATACTCGGCTTCGTTGTTAGATGCCTGAAAATTAAAACGAAGGGCATATTCAACAACGAGTCCTTCTGGTCCTTTGAGGATAAGTCCTGCTCCACTGCCCATAGTATTTGACGACCCATCGACGTAAAGCGTCCATGCAAATATTTCTGGTTGGGGACGTGTGGTTCGGCTTCATCAATTGGAAGGGTGCATTCAACAATGAAATCAGCTAATGCTTGACCTTTAATAGAAAGACGAGGCTTGTATTGTATGTCGAACTCTCCCAATTCAACCGGCCAAGGAACCAGACGACCAGATAAGTCAGGTTTGTGCAGTATCCGTCTGAGTGGCTTGTCCGTGAGCACTGTTATCGTATGTGATTGAAAGTACGGACGGAGCTTTCTCGCGGCTATGAGAAGGGCAAAGGCGAGCTTTTCTGTAGTGGGATAGCGCAATTTGGCTCTTTGAAGTACTTTGCTAATATAATATATGGGGAATTGTTTGCTATCCTGTTCTCGGATGAGTACTACACTGACGGCAAAATCGGTTACCGCTAGATAGAGGAAGAGCATTTCTCCTTCAATTGGCTTGGAGAGAAGAGGTGGGGATGCCAAATATTCTTTCAATGCCTCGAATGATGTTTGGCATTCAGCTGTCCACTCAAAATTTTTGATGTTCTTAAGAGCAGTAAAGAATGGGAGGCAACGCTCAGCCGATCTGGAAAGGAAACGGTTTAGGGCGGCTATACGACCCGTCAGTACTTGAATTTCCTTTATTCTTCGTGGTGCTGCCATATCTTGAATGGCTTTGATTTTTTCTAGATTAGCTTCTATACCCCTGTGAGAAACCATGAAGCCCAGAAACTTTCCAGAGGATACTCCAAAAGCACACTTTGTTGGGTTGAGGCGCATGTTATACTTACGTAGTACAGCAAAGCATTCTTCCAAATCTGAGATGTGGTCTGTTCTTGCAAGCTCTTGACGAGCATGTCATCTACGTACACCTCCATATTCTTGCCCACCAAAGGTTGGAAAATTTTGTCAACCAGTCGTTGGTAAGTAGCTCCAGCGTTCTTCAATCCAAATGGCATGACCTTGTAGCAAAAGAGGCCTTGATCCGTGATGAAGGCCGTTTTGGCCACATCTTCCTCCTGCATTCGGATTTGGTTGTACCCGGAGAAGGCATCCATGAAACTCAAGAGTTCATGTCCGGATGTGGCATCGATTAGAGTGTCGATGCGTGGCAAAGGATAGCTATCCTTGGGACATGCCTTGTTTAAATCCGTGTAATCGATGCAGATGCGCCATTTGCCAGTGCCTGCCTTGGGTACCATGACTACATTGGCTATCCATTCTAGATAGTCAATTTATGTGATGAAGTCGGCCATCAGGAGTTTGTCTACCTCTTGTTTGATTATGGCGTGCCTTTCTGGAGCGAACGGGCGTTTCTTTTGTCGGACCGGTTTGTGCTTAGGATCAACCGAGAGACGATGGGTGATCACAGAATGATCAATCCCCGGCATATCCGCTGCACTCCATGCGAAGACATCTGCATTAGAGCGAAGGAAAGCGGTCAGCTAATCCCGGATGGTGGGATCTAAGGTAGAACCTATTCGCAATAGACGTTCATTGTCTCCGTCTTTCAGTGGTATGGATACCAGTTTTTCAATAGGGGTGGCGTGCTTCATCATTTGTTCATCACGCTGATCGTCTATGTTGAACGTCTCTACTTTGCACGACGCTATATAACATTTGTGGGCCGTCGCTTGATCTCCTTTCACTACACCAACTCTTTATGGCGTAGGGAATTTCATTGCGAGGTGATAAGTGGAAGCAACGGCTCGCAATTTATTTAGACATGTTCGGCCTAAAATCCCGTTATACGATGATTTGATGTTGACCACAAGAAAGTCGATGGTTTGAACACTCTGAAGAGGTGTAGTTCCCGCAATGACCGTAAGTGGAATGATTCCTTCGACTGGGGTAGATGCTCCGGTAAAACCATAGAGAGGTGAAGAGATGGGTTTTACTCTTTCTTTAGAGATTCCCATCTGTGAGAAGGCTTCCTCAAAGATAATATCCGCTGAGCTGACAGTGTCGACTAGGATACGTTTGACACTGTATGCATCCACTTGCAAAGTGATGACAAGAGCATCATCGTGGGGACAAATCATTCCTCCCAGATCAGAATCAGTGAATTCCAATGATGTTGAAGCTTTCGACCATTTTGCAGGACCCTAAGTTGAATTAACCTGTCGGGCGTAAGCTTTGCGGGAAGAGTTGGTTAATCCTCCAACGTTTGGTCCTCCAGAAATGGTGTTGATCACAGGAGGGTCCCTCGGCGGTGCTTTGTCTGGCCTTCTTTGATTTCCCCTGTGTCCTTGTCGGTTATTTGCTTTGACAAATTACTTGAGATGCCCTTTACTGATGAGATTCTCGATCTCGCGCTGGAGGACCTTGCATTCTTCAGTTGTATGACCATGATCTTTATGGAAGTGGCAGTACAACTTGTCATCTCTTTTGTCAGCCGACAGTCTCATAGGTTTGGGCCATTTGAGAATGTTTTGCCCTTTGACTTGATTAAGAATGTGCTCTCGAGAGGCAGTAAGAGGCGTAAAAGGTCTGGGCGTTGTGATCCGAGGTCGTTTTAACTCGTTATCCGGATCGCGGTTCTCAGTTCTATCTCGCCGCTTCTGGTTTGAACTTGGCTCTTCCTGAGGGTGCGCCGAGTCTTCCTCAGCTCGGAGGTATTTTTCTACTCTGTCTAGAAGATCAGTCATATTCTCTGGCGGCCTCTTGTTTAGCGAAAAGCGCAAGGGCGTTCCTGGCCGTACTCCTCTGGCCATTGCCGCAAAGGTTACTCCCGAATCGAGGTGATCGATAATGAGTTTTTCCGCGTTAAAGCGTGCATAATAGGACTTCAGGGATTCTTTAGGCCCTTGCACTATTCGGAAGAGTGCAGAAGAATTTTTCCTCTGAATCCGACTTGTTAGGAAATTTCCATGAAAAGATTCAGCCAACTGCGCCCAACAAGATATGGAGCGGGGTGATAAATGCTGGAACCAGGCGTGTGCGGCTCCCTTTAGTGTAACAGGAAAAGCTCGGCACATGATTTGATCCGGGACAAGGTGCAAGTTCATGCATGATGTAAAGCGGGCCAAGTGCTCCATTGGATCTCCTGTGTCGTCATATGCATCACACTGGGGCATTTTGAAATGTGTTGGAGTCGGAAAGAATTCGATGTCTTCCGTAAATGGACGTCCAACTATAACGGGCGCATTCGTGTAGAATTCAGGTCGATGCTCTTTAGAGCGGAGAAGTACTGTCCTTCGGGTAGAAGGAGCTTCATGATAGTTTATCTCCGTTTGCCTAGATGTCTCTCTCCTAGTATGGACGTCATAAGAGTCTTCTTGTCTCCTATGCCAAGGATTGCGCCGCTCATCATCGATGTGAATGAAATACTGATTCGGGTCGTGTGTGTACGTAGTTGCATTTTTGTGCTTCTCGTGATTACGATCCGGTTGTTTGTGTGCATTGTTGGTGTGTGCGGCTATAAGGTGTGGGTCTGAACGTGGTTCAGATCGTTGTTCAATTGCCGCTTGCAAGTTCTCAATAGATTTTTGCATTGAAGAGATGACAGCCAAAAGATCAACTTGTGTGTTCCTGATGGCGGGTGTCGTGTAAGTGGCAGCTGTCGTTGTTTCTATGAGAGTTGGAAGTTTGGACGGGCCAGCGGTTGGTAAAGGTGACGGGAGAACAACTCTGAGGTTTACCGGAGGTGAGATTGGCAACGTGGTGGACGTTGGAGTATTGGCAACCCCTTTACCACGATCAGGACGCAGTTGAGAAGTGGTTCCTCCGAGAACTAAATTTCGAATTTCAGAAGAAGATGACGAGCTAGAAGCAAGAGCACCATCTTGATTTATGGGAGGGGGGTTTGGATTTTCAGCCATCGTCTATTCACAAGATCGGTCCCACGGATGGCGCCAAAATGTTGCTGATGAAATCTGGGACGCAACTTGACTTCCTTGTGAATAGACCTGCACAACACAGTCAACACTGGTGATTCGCCAGAAGAGTTTCTGGTGAGGAAAACTCTGATGCTTAAGTCAGAAATCTGTATAAAAGAGAGAATGTGGTTTCTCGATTTAGACCTTACATTTGTTCATCTCCTCATTTTCTTTATATAGCACTTTATTTATGAGGGGGTTACTCTACTAAATGGTCCATTAAACTATTGAATGGACAGTTTAGTACCATTAAATGGGGAGTTACCAGACTTAATGGAGTTTACAACGGCTCTGTTGATTCTGAAGAATAGTTTGACTCTTTTCGGATGAAGACATGTGTCTTCATCCTAAGCCATGGTTTTTCTCCCATATCAACTACTATGTGTAGAACTTCACAACCAAATTTTCAAATACCTGCACATTTACGGCCTTGTGCTACATCTTAAGATTTTCATAAATGCCATAGAGATTAGCTCAAATCTCGTAGAAGCGGCCCCACTTCCCACACTTATATAGTTAAATCTACTAAGGTGCACTTGTATGACTTACACCCCCCTTTAAGGACATAGATTTATTAAGGAAATAACTCCCACCCTCCTCTTGTTCTCCATACAAGTATGCACTACCTTGAGATTGCATGGAGATCAAAATCTTCATTTTTTAGTGCATCTTTGGTTATAAATACAACGTGTTTTTTCATTGAACTAGAAGACTAGAGGTTACTCTATTATCTAGTTGGTTTCCACGTCCATCTTATCTCTCTTATTTCATGAGCTTCAAACCCATCTCCCTGGAAGTCTGCCATATTATATCCCTGCCTAGGCCTTTTGTAAAGGGATCCGCCAAATTACCTTTGGATTTTACATAACTAACAGTAACAATTCATTTGCTTAATTGTTCTCTCACATAACTATGTCTAAGACTTATATGTCTAGACTTCTCATTGTAAGCCTTACTATATGCCCGCGTTAACACTGCCTCGTTATCGCAGAATATAGAAATAACAGGCATTGGCTTAGGCCATAGAGAAATCTCTATCAACAGGTCTCTTAGCCATTCTGCTTCATTGACCGCCATTGCCAAAACAATAAACGCGGACTCCATGGTCGAATACGAAATCAAAGTTTGCTTCTTGGAACCCCAAGAAATAGCACCTCCACCTATGGTAAATATCCAACCACTTGTGGACTTTATTTTATCTGTGTCCGTGATCCAGTTTGCATATGTGTACCTTTCCAAAACGGCAGAAAATTTCTTGTAAGTTAATGCATAGTTCATTGTGCCCTTAAGGTACTTAAGTACTCTAAACACAGCATTTCAATGGACTTGCCCAGGGTTATGAGTAAACCTATTCAAAACACCGACCGCAAAGGCTATATCTGGTCGGGTACATTGCATAATATACATCAAGCTGCCAATAACACTAGAATACTCTAGCTGAAACACATTTCCCTTCATTTGCCCTCAACTTAATAGAAGGGTCATATGGGGTAGTAACCGGGGCACAATTCTCGTGATTAAATTTCTTTGAAATTTTCTCAATATAATGAGACTGCGACAAAGAAATAGAATCCGATGATCTAATTATTTTCATTCCCAAAATAACATTGGCTTCCCCCATATCCTTCATATCAAACGATGAAGATATAAATGATTTAGTTTTCAACACAAGTTCGTGAACTTGATCTTTAATAGTATTATCTATTCAGTACTATATATTCGGTACTTTTTCTTTCCAACACAATGATTTGGTTAAAACTGTTACAATTAAGTATCTTGATCTTTAATAGTACTATATATTCGGTACTTTTTCTTTCCAACACAATGATTTGGTTAAAACTGTTACAATTAAGTATCTTGATCTTTAATAGTACTATATATTCAGTACTTTTTCTTTATAGGACGGTTAGGAATATCCTCGGACCAATACTTTTTCTTTATAAGACGGTCAGGATTATCCTCAGACCTGCTTTAGCGTCAAACGAGACTAAGTCTCATTTCAGGTCGATTTTAAGGGTGCATCCCCAACACTGCCTTGGTGCATTTAGAGAAAATTTTCTTCGGGTTGCTGGCTCCAAGGTTTGTACTCAGGAAATAGGAAGGGAGCAAAGCTTCTTGATCATTAAACCAACCTCTTGAGGAATTGTCGGTATTGATCTATTACTAGTTTTGATCACATGCGTTGCACAAGGAAACAACAACTATCAAAATACTTGTTAAGAGATTTCGTATTTGTATGCCTAATAATAATTACGAAATTGGTAGTGACAATAAAAGAATCAAAAATTTATTTTTTTTACCTTTTTAAAGGAGTTCTCTTACCAATTTTTATCATTAGAAATGAACTTGGGCAATAATTTTTAGTTTTTAGTGACAAATGAAGATGAAGAATAGTATATGAATTAATAAAAATAGTCTCTCTTAACTAATAGTAATAGCAATAATAATAGTAACAAAAATAACTCGTGTGCTGAGATTGTATTACTCAAGATCATCAAGAAAAGAGTAACAGTGTATAATAATGATTGAAAAAAATGGGAGCATAAACTATATATAAAACTTGTAATGAAATAAAAGGAAGGAAATTATGATAGTTTAATAGAAAAACTGATGGAGAATATTATTGTTTTTCTAAACAATAAAAAAGATTAAGATTAAAAAGGAATATATGGAGAATTACTTTTATCAAAATCTAGCAATTAATGAAATTTTAAAGATATAAATAAAAAAATTTAGTAGGACATGTTTGACATAGAAGAGAGAAATGTAAAATCTATATAATTGGTTGAATTTTAAATAGAAGAAAGGAATCCAAATCAATTTTTGTGTGTGTGTCTCTGTGTGTGTGTGTGTGTGTGTGAGAGAGAGAGAGAGAGAGAGAGAGAGAGAGAGAGAGAAAGAAAGATAGTTCAAATAATTATTACAAATGTAAGTAAATTTAAAATATTTTAAAATTTCAAAATAGGAAAGTCCATATGGCGAATTAAGAGAGTGTCAAAGTACGCGATGACTGGACAATATTCTCTCAACTTCGACTTTCATATATATATATATATATATATAAATTTCAATCACTTATTGCCGGTATTAAATAAACAAAACACAGTGCACGTATAATATCTGCACAAGACACTATACTAGAGGCCCACTACCAAACCGATAATCACCACCATGTTGATACTTGATAATGAAATGAGCAAACATAAGCCAAGTTAATTTCCAACAACGTGCTTCAAAATGATTTTTGTGAAGGATTGCACTAATAACGAACCATGGTAAAAAGTAGGAGGAAATAAAATGAATTTTTTTGGCTGCAACCTGGGTTGCTCAAAGAGGCCACAATTCTCTACGAAACGGTACCTAACTGTTGCTAAATATGGTCAGTACTGCATTTAACTAGCGACTCTAAAAAAAACTATCATTAAAACCTGTCATGGACAATATTTAGGACTGTAGCGAGAGGGCTACAACCGGAGTTGTAGCCAAAATCTTCTGGAAGTGAAAACAGAGCAACTAGACTGACCCCAATTGGTAAGAATGCTTTGTTCCTGATTTCGTATTAATTTCAGAAGTTCAAAATTTTGCCTTGAGTCATAAGTTGTTTTTCCGCAAGAATCTGCCGAGGATCACTTATTAAATCGGGCGTAATTGCTTTCCTAGATATATGCTTGTTACCAGTCAAAGCATGTTTTGTGTGAAGGCAGCAGAAAGCATATATCTTCAAACAGAGCAGCGCCATACTTGCTAACCAGAAATAGACTGCGTAACCTTCCCTGTGTGCAGCTTGTAACAAATTTTCCAGGGACTAGACCTAGCAACCAAAGCCACCTCAAAGTCAAGGGGTGACTTTGGTTGCCCGGTCACCCCAAAGTCAAGTTGCCAGGTCTCAATCTGGGCACCATGTAAGCATACATGTTTATGTTTTGTATATGATTTATGCTCGAGCAAGACTATCTTTCATTTTCTCAATCTTCGTGATGTTTTTTTTGAACATGCAGATTACAGTAAGCGTAGCAACTGCATAAATGTGATTTAGTCGAGATGTGCATATATGTCAAGCAACATTAAACTTTATGTTCTTCGTAATGCAAACAATATAGTGACACTTACTACAATTTTCTTCTTAACTTTGATGTTTTTATAACTATTTTTCTTAATTACTAGATCTAAACGTCCTTATATCTCTTCTTGTTATTTCTCTCTTCCTTGTAAATGTAACCTGTCTAAATAAGCAGCTTTAGTGTGATTGGAACCTCAAGAAGATTGGCTTTGTGATAACATCCTCAATCCCCCTCTCGGTGCTACAATAATTTTTTTGTTTATTAACATATTTTTTCAGTATGTGCGGGATATATTTTTGACTTTTTTTTCTTTTCTTCCATTTTGATTATTGCGCAATCAATTCTTTTCGCCTAATATATATATTTTTTTGGTCAATGGTCCTTGTATTCATATAAGCTCAAACAAACAATTACAACCTTCTTCATCTATTTACAGTTTCCTCAACATCCCTGCTATTGTATGTACATTATTCTACCAAAATTTTTTGAGCATCCAGTCCCTATTCTTAGCATAGCTCTTGGTTTCGTGCAGTTGCTGGGTTCTTCCTCCAGCTTAGTGTTCTATACTCTATCCATTGAGTAACCATCTACGGACATCCTCTTACCTCAGCTTGTTTATACTAAAAAATTCTAGCATTTATCTCTAGCCAATTCCCATAGGTAACCACAACTACTACAAGTTTACCAAGTCTGGCTTTGAGACTTTTTCCTCTGAGATGTTTAGTGAAATGCTAAAGAAGTTCCTGTCATGATACCAGGGGGATGCTCATTTTCATTTTACTAAATGTTGCAGTCCACATTCTTTTTGCATAGGAGCATTGCACAAAAAGATAATCTTCATTCTCATGATGATTCATGCATAGCACACACTGATCATTTGGAATCACATTCCAAGCCTTTAATCTTGCCTTTGTTCTTAATCCCTTTTTACATAACAACCATAATATTATTGCACATTTTGGTACGTGTCCTGTGAACCATACCAGTTTACACCGATGAGTCTTTGGTGCTCTGGTTTTAATCCCTTCCCATGCTGTTTTGACAGTGAATTCACCAATGGGGATCAATTTCCACATATTTGATCTTGATTGCCAACATTAGGTACAGGGCTATGGGCCAAAATGCTAGTTACTCTCCTGAATTCCTCTGATCTGCTGAGTGGTAACTTCCATTCATTACCCTTGATAATTTTATTTACTTTTACAGTGATCTTCAATCCAGAATTTTTGCATAATTCATCGTGTTTACTACATTTAGGTTTAATGTTGGTTTGCAATACTTAGAAGTCGGCAATGTGGCGACATTCTTTGTACCATTTATCATGCTCAGCTCCATAGATCTTTAACCATATTGCATTCTACAATTGGTTTTTAATCTTTTTCTTATTCCACCATATTTCTTGTAGTTAATTACAATCCCATTCTTTAAGTTCTAGCTCTTTGAATTCGTACCTCTAATTTTCTCAAGTGTTTGCATATCGTTGTGGCATGTTACTTCTTTCTATTTTGCTTTCCGTTTCTTATCTTTGTCCCAAAACAATAGTTTGGTAATTTGTAATAGTACTATTATTTAGTGACACTTCATTTTAATTAAAAATAAAATGCTTCTTTTTTTTTAAATAATGTACAGAATCAAAACTAATTTGATAGTAATTGTTTTGAGAAGAAAATTGATAACACTACACAAAAAAAATTGAATCATACAACTCGCTCAAAAAACTGAATCAATCGACTCTTGTAAAGACCAACTCGAGATTCAAGCCAAAAGAAGACCTAAAATTTAGGAAGGCTAAATTGCAAATAACCCTATGTGCGTTATATCGTTGTCTCACATAAAATTCAGGTTCTTGTTTTATCACAAAACAGCCGAACGCTTTAAGTCCGTTGTGATTAAATTTACAATCATTTCTCTGTTAAAAAAAGTGGAGGGCCGTCCACGTGGAGGAGGTGCGAACCAATCAATCGTTTCCTTCTTCGTACTCTCTCTATCCTTTTTATCAGCACTCTTCTCCCTCCTTTGACCGACACCACCAACACTGCTCCACCATCCAAACCGCCGCCACGCTCCACCATTCCAACTGACGTCACCACCCATGCACATAACCACCTTTACACCCACGACCAACACCGTCCTCAAACCCACCACCACTAGTATCACATACATAGGCGGAACTACATTAGGACTAGGGGGGGCTAGTCCACCCCCTGACTTTTGAAATTTGATAGCAAAAATATGTGGTGAACTTGCACAGTGTATCAAAGAAATTCCTTAACTTGCACGAATTTTTTCTTCAGCCCCTAGTCGAACTCCCCTCTAGACTTCTTTATTTCAACATTCAAAGCATCAATTTTCTGCTTAACATCTGGCCTATCTAAGACTTCTTTGAATTTCTTATTGATTTCCTTTGCTCACACAATAGCAAAATATGTGGACTAAAACATCACAGTGTATCAAAGAAATTTGATATAATACTAAACAAAGAGAGAGAGAGCTTCGGATGTGAAGAACTGTGTGTGTGTGTGTGTGTGTGTGTGTGTGTGTGTGTGTTCTCTAAGGTGTCATCCAAGACTCACACGACATATGTACATGTATAAGAGGTGAAGTGGATTTGCTTGGAGGCAAAGCAAAAGTTTTGGAGCCAAATCAAAGGAAAAAGGAAACAACCAATTAATTGACTTTCCACCTGCCAAATGTTTTGAGACGTTTAAGTTCTCTAGGTAGTATTTTTAATTTTTCTTTCTTTTTCGTTGCTTGGCTTTGGTGTGAGTTCCACACCAATCACTTCTGATTGTACGTACTTCTCTTTTGGAATGATTACCAGTTCTCTCGTCGGGACATGTCCTTCCATGCACAAACAATTCTAGAGAACTACATTCATACATAAACTTATTCTTCTTTTCATTTTTTGTTGTACCTTTTTTGTGGAAAGGAAGATGGCGAATTGAAACCCTTGCATGCACCGGAAATCACATTCCATTTTAGTAATAATTTTTTTTGGTGAATTCGATATAATTTTTACACCCCCTTAAAAAAAAAAAAAAAAAAAAAAAACCTGATTCTGCTCCTGAGTGTAGTCAGTAGGGGACGCTGAGTTGGTTAGCACTAAATAATTAGGGTGGAAAGACTTCTCCTGCCCTTTCATTTGACAAGTCATTGGCTGTATATTGTCCACAAAAGCAGCCGACAGCACCTGACCAGGAAAACTACTGGTATTAGGATTAAGCAGAAGACAAGATGGTGCCTTGGAAAGTTTTTCTCATCTTCAACCTCAATAATGCCTACCACGTAGAAGCATGTTCCGGGCTCCATCACCAACTTCCACCCTCATCTACTTCTTTCTCTTGTACTATCATCTACTACTAATTTTTACCGACGCGTATAACTTTCCCGCGCCTTATGATCAATCTCCTCTTGATAACGTTGTTGACTCAAAGTTTTGTTACTCCGGCAACCATCTAGGCAAGTTGGAACCCAAGGAGCCTCCGCGACATGGTTCCAATTCTTGGACTCCAACGCTGCGAAGAGTGATTAATTTGGTTGTGACGGATTTGGTACTTTTCATCACCCTTCTGAACATTTTTGTTTATAAGCTGAGACAACTTCATGAAGAAAACTCCGGTAATCAAGTTAGACCGTCTGCCTACTTTACGGAGCATCTATGCCGTCAGTTTTCTCTTGCCGATATCCAATTGGCCACCCGCGACTTTGATGATGCTTTGGTCATCGGACAGGGAGGGTTCGGAAAGGTGTACAGAGGGCTCATCGACAATGGAACAACTACCGTGGCGATCAAGCGGCTGAGTTCCATGTCCAGGCAAGGAGCCCCCCAGTTTTGGACAGAGATCGAGATGCTTTCCAAGTTTCGACACAGCCACCTCGTCTCTCTCATTGGTTACTGCGACAACGTCCACGATATGATCCTTGTGTATGAGTACATACTCCTTGGTAGCCTTGCTGACCATCTGCACAAGCGTGATAGAAGTAATAAATCTCCTCTTTCTTGGGTGCAGCGCCTCAAGATATGCATCGGCGCCGCCCGTGGATTGGACTATCTTCACACTGGTACTAGTGTCCTGCACAGAGTTATACATCGTGATGTGAAGAGCTCAAACATCTTGTTGGGCGAGAATTGGCCAGCTAAGATTGCGGACTTTGGGATGTCAAGATTAGGCCCGGCAAATCAGTCATGCAGCCACGTAAGCACCGATGTGAGAGGCACATTTGGGTATATGGATCCCGAGTATTACTTGACCCGCAGACTAACGAGGAAATCGGACGTGTATGCCTTTGGTGTGGTATTGTTCGAAGTGCTGTGCGGGAGGCCGGCAGTAGATGTAACGCTGGATGAGGAGCAATGGGGTCTAGCCGCATGGGCCAAATACTGCATCAAAGAAGGAATACTAGATCAGAGTATTGATCCCAGTTTGAGGGGGAAAATCTCGCCGAATTGTTTGATTGCAGTTGTGAAAATTGCGGAGCAATGCCTGCACAATCTTCCTATGAAACGCCCTACAATGGCTGAGGTCATGGTCCAGCTCGAGTATGCACTGGTATTGCAAGAGAGAGCTGATTCTCCTGTAGTAGAGAAAGCCTTTCATGTCATCGCCGACACCGTAGATTCTTCTCTTCTTGAGGAGATAGTTACCAGTACTACTGGTGGGTCTTCTGGCATCCAAAACAATGCAGAATCTTCTCCTGCCAGTAGAATGACTTTTACAAGGAAGGTGCGGCAGTTTGTCTCTATCTCGGCTCGGATGATTTCGGGTAAATCGTATATACCAACCTCCTCGATCTTGTGTCAGTTTAGGGCTTTATTTTCTTAGGATAATAACTGATTGGACGTCAACTAGTCGCAAAATATTGCTTCGCGGCTTTCTAAATAAATTTCTAGATGCAGCACTTAAATCTTCATTTTTGTTCGATGTGAGTAATTTGGGTAGGGAGGGCACTTAGATGAGCAAACTAATCCTTCTTTTAGATTGCATAATTTTGCAGTTTAGTATATTTAGTTTATTTAACGAATTAGAATTGAAACGTGTACTAAATTATGTATCTTACTTTGCTTTTGACCTCTTTGTAGGACCAATTAAAAAGCTGCCTAAGAGAATAAGAGCAACGGGGACTGCTTGATTCGGATGTGGTCAGTATACTTTGACAACCACCAAAGATAAAAAAACTTGAGAATGGTGACATGACATGGATAGAATATATTGAGCAAATCATCAGTGAAAATATAGCCTCCTTAGCTGGCCTTAGTCCAGTCGCTTTGGCAAATCTTGAGTTTGAGCAACGCAGGGATTCCATGAACTTCTGCTTTAGGTTATGGAAATTAATGGTCATATTTGCATCGGCTCCCATTTCGCCATTATCTAGTTCGAGCTGATTAATTCAGCGGTAGCACGGTGTTGTGCATCTTATCTTTGTGCACTACCTACAATATTTAACCTGTATACGTCTTAAAAGTGTACATGAATTGTTTGTTGCCAGAAATAGTGCTTTAGAATACTATACCAACGACTACCCCGGTTGTATTATGTGGCTTTACTAATTTATTCTAGTTTCTTGATTTGGGTATTATTTCTTGTTCATAAGTAGCTACTCAATTTCATTTAATTCGATGTGCTTGCATCTCATTTTTGCTATCCTTGGTTTGAAGTAACTTTTTGTTTGATCCCAATTCAGGTTCTTCCTGGCAGAACCAACCAACTAGGTTTTTTCAATTTCCACTGCCGGAATAACTTGTGTTTAGTAATTATGTAGCTTTTTTTGTCAATGTTTCAATAATTTCCTCTACTTTCTTGATCTAGATATTTTTATTTTTATTTTTTTTGTGGGTCCAAAATAGCTACTGAATATTACTCTTAGGCCCTGTTTGTTTCACGGAAAATGCTTTCCGGAAAATACTTTTTCCGGAGTATGCTTTCCAGAAAATAGGAGTTCATGAAAACATTTTCATAAATTTTACATTGCTTGGGTGTTGTGCAATAATACAAATATCTATACCAAAAAAAGATATGTTTTTCACTATTTTCGCTGCTTGGGCATCGGATGATATGATGGGTCAATCATTTGCTTCATGGCTGTGTATTTGCGTGTGTGTGTGTGCGGATGCGTGTGGGGGGGGGGGGGGGTAGTGGGTGGGTGCGTGTGTATGTGTGCGGGTGTCAATGTGTGTGTGTGTAGGTAGTGGGTGGGTGCGGGTGTGGGTGTGTGGGCAGTGCGGTATGTGGGTGTGTGGGTTCGTGCGCGCCCAGGCGTGTCAGTGTGCGCGTGCGCGCTCACGCATGTGTGTAGGTAGTAGGTGGGTGCGGGTGTGGGTGTGTGTCAGTAAGTGGTTTTCCGACATTTTGTTCTTCAAAACAAGTTGATTGAAAATCATTTTTCGTTGTAAAATCTTATACATGCACCAAACACCGGAAAATGATTTTCACGCACCAAACACCAGAAAATTCGGAAAACGATTTCTGTGAAACGAACAGGGCCTTAGTTTAGTTGGTCTGCAAATCTCGGGCAGGCAGACTCAATTATAGTAGAAACAAAATCCCCATGCAGTTGTTTTTAACTTGTTATGCAGTTTTGCTTCTCTTTCTGAAGAACTTAAATTGTTAGTCATTTAGCTGCTATTTGATGGTCTTTACCGGATACCCTGTTTCTTTTCTAATCTTTTTGGATCTTAATTTCTTTGTTTTGGGTCTGTACTTCTGTGTTTCAGTACGTATATCACAGACAACTAGCAACACAGCATCTTCAGGCAGTATCAACGTTGCCGTCTCCGGGAAAAGTGCATTCTCGACAGCAAGTCGAGGTGATGAGGCGTGTCCCACCGGGCAGATCTTGCCCGTCCCCAGCTTAAAGATTTTCCCTCTCTCACAACTTAAGATTGCAACTAGGAATTTCAGACAAGATACGGTGTTGGGAGAAGGAGGTTTTGGGAAAGTTTACAGGGGATGGCTTGAAATGGCAAACTCGAGGAATGGAAGTGGATCTGTAGTTGCTATCAAGAGGTTACATTCCAAGGGCCAGCAAGGGTTGAAAGAGTTTAAGGTACTTCTTATTGTAATTATCATTTAGTTATATTTGAATGAATCAAGAGTCTGATGCATTTCTTAGTTACTACCATTTGATTTCTTCTTCAACTTGTTTTAGGATAATGCTTGAATGTAATTGATCTCCAACTCATCTAAGACGTGTGTGTGCATCTGTGTTTAAGTAGACTAGCTAATAGACCCGTGCAAATGCACGGGTAGAGATGTTATTTGGTCGGTTTAAGATATAATTTACTTCTCATTAATCATATATTATAATATAGTTAACAATGCTTTAAATCAAAATAATAACAAATATAATGACTTTCGCTGCATCGATGAATAATCATAATAATTGACATTACTCATGAATATAGATTTCACGAATCAAATAGCATTACTTAATACTATTAGAATTATATTGACAAAACTGTGTAAAATACTGAAAATGTATCTCATTTTGATACATCACTATGCTAATAGATTATATCAATGTATCTAAAACTACTATAAAAGTGAAAATGTATTTAGTTTTCACTAACATTCTTATTTTCTAATTCTTTATATCCTCTTTTAATTATTATGTAACATGTATTGCTAGAAATAATATTTTACTACGTGATTTGAGTAAAAGAAATGTCAAATGGAGAAGAACTTTTACTCATGCCTAGCTTATCGTACTTACACATATACAAAAAAAAAAACTTGTGTCTTATAAAATTTTTATTGTCTTTGAATTTAGATTTGTAAAATTTAATGGGGACATTTGCATATAGTTTGTAATCGTTTAATTTTTTTATATACTCAAAATTATTAATAATAGTAATATTAAAACATACAAAATAAAACATTCAAAAAGTAAAGCATGCAATAAATAATCAATTATTGCACATCAAATTATAATTTTACTCCATTTTAAAGGTAATGTTAGAACTAATTTTAGTTTTGCACCAAAAAAAAGTGAGCTTAAACATTCAAGAAATCAAACATATATATATATATATATATATATATATATATATATATATATATATATATATATATATATATATATATATATATATATATATATTATTTACTTATTAACCGTTGGATGAACTTTTTTATATCAATATTATATCTAAGTAAATGTAGGCATTTTCTTCTTTTTCATTTTACAGTTCACATCATTGATCAACATTCCCATTTTTATGGATGATTCTGATGTAGTTGATGACTATTATTAAATTGAATACAATTGAGAGTCATTTGTATTAAAACTCATAAAAGAAGGTAAAAAGGACACAAATCGTTATTTAGTAAATATTTGGGTAGACTTAACTAACTTACTATAACATGCCGTGAAACTTTGTAATAAAAAATAAAGCACGTTGAGCTATTTCACTTATTTTCAAATAAACACCCTATAAAAATAGATTATATAGCATTATGTATTGGCAATATCTGTGTGTAATTGTTTTCTTCAAGGTCATGTTTGATGATTTTTTGACCATTCGCTTTAATGTATTTTTGAAGACTTTCTAAGACAATAAATTTAAACATATGCGTACAATGTAGTACTAATGATTATCTTAATTCATTATAAATTTTTTAGAGTGTTTTACAAAAGTTTTGCATATGATTGAGGTTAAACAGTTATAAAATGAAGACTATTCTTACCCATGTAACACTTTACAATATTGAGGTCAAACAATTAAAAAAGAAGAAATCTTTTATCTTATGAAGTATTAATATTAAGATTTCACAAATGATTTTCATAATTTACCTTGGTAATATTTTGTGTTGTTGTTTTAATTTTTTTTTAGATGTTAAAAGTGAAATTTAAGGCCTAATATGTACATTTTACAGTTATTAGTGAACTAAATTTATCAAAAAAGTGTCATAATAGTTAATACAAATTTTGCAAAAAGATTGAGATAGATAATCATATAATGATGATTATGCTTATGCTTATTGTTAAATAGACTGTAAATGGTTGATTGAGTTTATATCAAATAATATGCTTAAATGATTATAATTTTAGACTTATGAGCTATATTGGTTTAGGTTTTTATTTCACATACTATTGGAAACATTATTTTGAATTTAAAATTTATTTAAGCTTTAGTAATCAAATTAAATCCTAATACCTTAATTAGTTGATGAGATGAACTTTTAGAATGTGAGGTTACTTAGTGCAAAATTAGAGTAGCTTGCTATTTTTATATCTTAAAGTACTTTTGAAAATTTAGTCATATCAGGTATGATTTTTTTTTTCCTGCGTCTATTAGAGAATGTGACTTATAAAAGAGTTTGAGGTTATAGAATTAAAACTAAGTTTTGTATGTTCCGTATAGAGAAAAGATAGTTACTGTTTCTCATGTATACATTTGTCATATTTGATTTTGTTATATTTAAGTACTTTTAAGGTGTTATTAGTCAAAATTCAAGGCTTAATAAGAATATAGATTGATTAGATAGAGATTTAAAATATGTAAAATTGATATTCCAGTTTTATAGTTAAGGTTTACAAAACTTCGGCCAAATATACCTACAAAATGTTTAGTAAAAACCATTGTAAAAACTTAGGAAGTAGGATTGTAAATATTTTTCATATTAAAAGTCTATTTAAGTGCTACTAATCAAATTAAATTCTAGTAAGTTAACCAATTAATAATGCGAAGTGCTAAATTATTGTCAAATGGTACATATTGTTGTAGTTGCAATACCTAATTTTTAAGTTGATATTTGATGTACTGTAAAAAAGACACAGCCTTGTATATTAAAAGTTTTACATGTAAATGAAGTTAAAATAATTACGAATTAATTGATTATGCCTACATTTGTATGATAGATTAGAATGAAACTTTGTAAAATTACAAAAAGAATTAGTAAGTAGGGTATGATTTTCGCACTTTATATTTTTGAGATTTTATATTGTTATTTCAAAGTACTTTTGAGGTTTTAATAAGCAAAATTAAGGCTTAATATATGAGTATATTAATTAGGTAGAGTTTTAGAAGGTGTAAAATTAGTTTCTTAATTTTATAAAGTTTACAAATATAGGGTAAAGTAGACCTACGAATTTTTTAATAATAAATTATAAGAAAGAGTTAAATATAGTAGGAAAGGAAAAGAATACCAAAACAAATAGGATTCTTGATTATATATATCTAATTCAAAAGAGTTGGACTCTAAATATAAAGAGCCCACTTAAGTTAGGGAACTACCACATGCAGAGTTGAAGCTTACGTGGCAGAAGGAGAATGCTCTTAAAAAGTCTTACGTGGCGTAAATATAGAGCTCTAAAAATCCTACGTGTCGCGATTCTAAGCGAAGGCTTCAGCTTTTTATATATATATAGATATAGATAGGTAGGTTTCAATTTGTGCACCTGTATTGGCCGTGGTGGTGGGTGGGATGGGGTATCTGTACTATTTTGAATTAAGAAGAAACCACAGTGTCATTTGCATATGCATTGCCATGTTCTCAGGCTTCTATTCATTTAATGCTTTAAAGTTTAGATGTGTTACACTCTTATTTGATAGCTTTGCAGGGTTCCTAATTGTAATTGACAACTACAAATTGGTTTTGGGATCCGCAGTTACTTGATTTTTATAATGTATTACGGCCAGCTGAAAGCTTAATTAATATGGGGCCAAATTTTGATTTATCATGCTATATAAATCCAGATTGCAGCTGGAGAGTTGAAATGTGAAGTAATTTTAGGATTAAGAAATTACAGCTTCTGCTATTTACAAAGTAAGTTTTATGGCAAGGGACACCTCAAATTTCACCGCTTTTTACGAATGTTAAGTGATTCTAAGCATGTTACATGCCCTCTCATATTCATCCCGAATCAGCTGCAGACAAACACAGATTATCGTGCTTCCAAGCCTTCATGCGGCAAATGGATACGAAATAATTGATTAAAGTAGTGAATTAGAACATTTAGCATGATCTTTTATGCATTCTTAGAAACTTCAATGTGCAATGTTCAATGTTCCTAAACTGTTGGGGCTTCAGCTAGTTTAGCTTATAAACTCTCTTGGTGCTATGCCAAGAGACCCAGGATCATCCGGGCTTTTTCTTTTGTTGGGTGGGGGGTAGACAAAAAGGGAGCTGGATATTAGCCACTTCTTGATATCCTACAGCCTATATACTGTGGAATAGTCTATGCTATGGAATATTCATTCCTGGCAAGGACTATCTGATCGTTGCTAATTATACTGAATCCTGTCTGCTGATGTTTATTCATTTATTCATGCAGTCTGAGTTGAAACTCCTCGGAAGGTTATCTCATCCCAACCTTGTTAAACTGTTGGGATACTGTTGGGAGGAGAAAGAGCTACTGCTTGTCTATGAATTCATGCAGAAAGGCAGCTTGGACGACCACCTTTTTGGAAGTAAGACAATGATTTACTTAAGAGCTGTACCACACCATGAAACTCTCACCAAAAATCTTGACATATCATGTCTTTCTGCTTTCCTTGATGCAGGAGGCTCAGCTGTTCAGCCGCTTCCATGGGACTTGCGGATTAAGGTGTTGATAGGAGCCGCTCGGGGCCTGGCATTCTTGCACACATCTGAGAAACAAGTAATTTATAGAGACTTCAAAGCCTCAAATATACTGCTAGATGGTGTAAGTTCTACAGCAATTGGTTCAAACAATATAAATGACCTACTCATTTTCTCATTAAACCAGTCTAAGAGTTTTCTGCTGTTCTGTCAGTCCTATAACGCAAAGTTATCAGACTTTGGGTTGGCAAAAATGGGTCCCTCAGCTGGTCAATCACATGTATCAACTGGTGTTATGGGAACATATGGTTACGCTGCTCCCGAGTATATTGCTACAGGTAATCCTCTTAATCATTTGAGCTTTAGTAGCCCTGTTCTTAAAAATTGAGCTCAAACACATTAATGGCATGTCATAATGTTGGCATTAAACTCATGAAACAGGGCATTTGTACGTGAAGAGTGATGTCTACGGTTTTGGTGTTGTATTAGTTGAAATGCTAACAGGATTAAGGGCACTTGATCTAAAACGCCCAAGTGGGCAGCAAAATTTGGTTGACTGGGCCAAACCCTTTTTGGCTAGTAGAAAAAAGTTGAAGAACATAATGGACTCCAGGTTGGAAGGAAAATATCCTTCTAAAGCGGCAGTTCACATTGCTCAGCTTGCTTTGGCATGTCTTAGAACTGAACCCAAAACTAGGCCACCAATGGAAGTAGTAGTGGAGACACTGGTACAAGTCGATGCTGATAATGAAAGCCCAAGACGGCCTCAGTAAATTCTTCACACAATTCCACTTATCTAGTTGGGCAGCAACCTTTGCGCCATCGTTCCCCACTGCATTCGAGACAGGATTTGAATCGATCCTCCCAAAACTGACCACAAGCATGGTAACTTCAGCATTATCACTTCCAACGAAGAGGTGGGCTTTGGACAAAGATGGTAAATGGCAGTCTCATGGAGTACTTTTTGTTTTTGTTTGCATTATTCTACCAAGTAACAATGAACTCATGCATGTAACATTTCCCACGGGAGCGTCAATAGTATTTATATATATCTTATGTTTCCAGATAAAAATGTCAAATACTTTTGAAAAAATGACAATAGCTCGTTAGAAAAGTACTAACGTTAATGTGAATCTACGTGTAGATTTGCTAAAAAGCTTTACGTTTGCCAAGTGATTCAAAGGTCAAAACTGATAAGCATATACTATAGAATATCAATTACGCCCCATTAGGTCTGTGATCCTCGGCAGATTCCTGCTCAGAAATAATTTTGAAAAGTCCCTCATGAAAAACAACTTTTGACCCATGGCAAAAATTTGAAACTTCTGAAATCCATATGAAATCAGGGACAAATTATTATTACCAATTGGGGTCTGTCTTGATGCTCTGTTTTCACCTTCGGGATATTGATTCTCTTGCTACAGTTCTAAATATTGCCAATAACATTTCTGCAAATATCTTCGGCGACTGGTTTTAATAATAATTTTTTCAACTAACTTGACTTATGTGTGTTCATTTTACTGTCAATAGAGTGGTGATTAGCAGTATGGTAGTAGGCCACTGTTATAGTGTGTTGTGTGGCAATTATAGGTGCACTGGTGCGCTGTGTGTTATTAATACCGGCAACAAGTGATTGAACTATGGATTAGTACTGGTAGTAACCCAAGGGACTTGTCTGGTGGTAATAGATTATTATCGGATGATCTTGGGCAGGGGTAGATCCAGAAAGTCTAATCGAGGGGGGTCATAAATGTATTCAAAATTTGATGACTAACATAAAAGAATTGTTCAGTTTGACTACTAATCATTTAATTTTGCTTCTCATAATGATTTATTTAACTTGGCAAGGTTAATCAAGAACGAATTACTAATCTTGCATGAAGAAGTTTAACTCTTACTCTATAAATGAATTACTAATGCGATTATTAATTGTATGAGTACAATAGTCACGTATAAGTTAACATATTATAAGAATTTAAACTTCGAAAAAAACTAACCTTGATCAATTCGTGTTTTTTCATGATCAGGAGATTTGAAATATAGAATTTAGAAGAAGGGAGATGCAGCAAGAAAATGAGAAAGAAGAAGATTATGACGACCAGTAGCATAAAGAGTGAAAAATACAACAAAAAAAAACTCTAATTAATTAATGTTTCAAGATAATGGCATTTGTGTAAATATGAAAAAAAAATTCTCAAAAGTTGGGGGGTGCCTGATCCCCCCCCCCCCCCCCCCCGGTCATGCAAGAGATTTGCCCATGATCTCGGGGCACATTTAAAATTGTTCGGAGAAGGGATTTAGTTTATGTTAATATTAAAAATGGGCCAAGGATACTCCCCCCCCCCCCCCCCCCCCGGTCATGCAAGAGATTTGCCCATGATCTCGGGGCACATTTAAAATTGTTCGGAGAAGGGATTTAGTTTATGTTAATATTAAAAATGGGCCAAGGATACTACTTATCGTCTAACTAAAAAGTAAAAAAAAAAGATAGTGGATTTAGTAGTAGTGTCATAAATCAAGATATCGAGCCGCTAAAAGTAGTTAACTAATGTTTCATGATTACTAGAATTTATTGCGGCAACTTTCGTCATCAAAATATATTTAACGTGGTTTTTTTTATTGCAGCAACACATATGTACATGCTTTACGGCAGACCCCTGAAATTATGTGCATAGTTCCATTGCCTTGTTCCACTTCTTAGAGATTATTATTATTATTACTACATATTATTATTATTTTGTCATCCGGGATTGCACACATTCCAAACATTGTTACTACAAAGAAAGTTTGAGGTCTAAGCCGAGTTTTTGCCCTTAATAATCTGTTTTTAAAATTTAATTACTTAATTACTCCATTTTGAACCTTATTTACCTGTGTAGCCTTTTTTTAAAATCGGGATTTCAAAGTAAGATTTTAAGGGAAGAAAACGTGGTTTGAAACCGATATTTCTTTAAAAAGCGTATGAAATCTCTGTTAGGAAGCAAAATTTCAAAACAAATTTTTGTTTCAAATCATGTTTTCTTTCCTTGAAATTTCACTTTGAAACCGTGATTTTCAAAAAAGGGCTACATAGGTAAATAAGGTTCAAAATAGAGTAATTAAGTTTTAAAAACAGATTATTAAGGACAAAAACTCGGTCTAAGCCATCCCCTTCTTTTTTCCATCTTGTCATGTTAATTACTGTTTTCTCCCCTGGAAGGGCTTGCCTGAACAACCGTCGACGACTGACCGTCTTCCATGAAATCTTCAGGTCACGATGATTTTTGAAACCTTTTGCTTTATTATATGTTTGCCTCTAGCATTTAAAAAATTAATTTACCGTTGATAATTATTTAGACCCTTGGGAGTGTATCTCTAAACTTTATCATTACCGTTATCTTGATTGTTGTTGTTGGCTTCGGACATGTGTGTTATTGAAAAGAGCTTCATTTTTTTATTTTTTTTTGCCTTACTTTCTCGTTTCCTCCCGAATTCAAAGTCACGCCGTGAGGTTCACAATGGACGATCCAGATTACTTGTGACGGAGGCCTTTTTAGAATTCTTTTCCACAAATTTGGCAATTTGTCGTTATTATTAGACCATTTGTTCATCTACATGAATTTTTTCAGGAATGATATGTGAACAATTATTTGGAGGTCTTGCATCTGAGCTACATCTCTCATATTCTCCAACATCTTGTAGTTGAAAAAAACAGCAACATGCATACTTCTTTTTTCCTGCCTCCTCGAAATTGTATTTTTCCTGCATTGCTTTTTACATTTTTGGGCAGAATTCTAAGTGTGAGCATAATAATCATGAAGCTCATCAGAAAGAAAATTTAACAACTAATTACGACAATCTTCTTCATCATTTTCCCACTTCACAACATAGTTCTCATGCTCCGCCAATTCTTTCTCATTGATATGTTTTATATCTATTTCTTGGATTCTTGGCGATCAGAATGCAAACCACCTTTATCAACTTGAGATAAACATTATTTTGCTAACCCGCCTTTTAAAGTTTTGTCCACCAAAATGGAATCGCTTACTCAACTCATTCGAGTAAGTAGCAAGAGTGACAAAGTGGTAATGGAATGTGCCACGGAATCGTCTTAGATTGTTAGAAGTGTTTACAAGAAAATGCAAGGGAAAAAAAAATCCCCAAATAAGGTAGTAGTTAGCTTGGCTGAAGAGCGGATTAGGTCGCTCTCTTAAAACAATTTGCGCTCCTTCATATTATCACCGGTGTAGCAAAGTTCTTAACATGTTGCCTCCCGAATGAAAAAGTCCAACTCTAACTGTTGCATCACTTGTAATTCTGAACAAACGGATGAAGCATAAGTTTCTTTAAGTATTTTACTTAAGTGTCCACAAGTTTAAGTGTATAAAAAATCAGAATGTGAAAGAGAGAAAGCTCAAGTTAGTATGTATGAAAAGTATGAGAAAAGACTTATTTTATAGATAAGGTAGAGGTCTAACATTTAATATGAAGTAGTTGTTCATGAGATGTTAGAAATGATTAATTCTCAAACTCATTTATGAAAAAAAATGCTACAATAAAAAATAAGACTATGGGTAATAAAAATTGGAATTAGTGAGAATAATGGCAATAACTGTGCATTAACATGGGTAGCCTAACAGCTATATTTTATTATACAAATAGCATACGATTGTCTCGTATTAGTTCTGGGAAAAAGACCAAAATGTTGTCACACTGCATATGCACGTTTCATAAAGTCGTCCTTCCCTCCTTGCGCATGCGAATCTATGACTCAAACACATGGTACTAAGAAGCCAATGAATGTTCTCTTATATACTTCTTAAAGTTTCTTCAAAAAACCAAATTGGGACAAGTGTTTTTTTTTTAATAATTAAGTATGTAAGAAAAACTTATCTTTTTGCTCACAAGTAATGCGTGACTAAAACGTCTAACAGATTTTCTCAAATTTTTAATATTTTTTCAAATTTGTGTTAAAAAAAAAATTTAAAAATACTCAAACATCATATCTAGATAACGACAAATAAATCCACTACTGATTTATACTATAAAGCTAGTTGTTATAATGCACATTGCACGAGTACTGAAATGTTAATTATTGGATCATCTTTGTTGCTAATATGTTCGTCCTTACTCGTGCAAATTCAGTAAGCCCCATGTCGACCTTGCCCACCCCCCCCAACACACACACACACAATCTAAAAGATGCTACGGGGGCTGTGTGTTGGGGCTTTGGGTAGATATTTGTTATGTCTGTAATTTATTTGTAAGCGATGTAACTGCTTTTTGAAGTGTAATGAAGTTTGTATAGTACTAAAAAAAAAGGGTCAAAGCCTTTAAGTTCCTGTGGTTTGGCTCAAACTGAGGATAGAATTTTGCTACGCCAACATGTGCCAAGGTGGTCGGTCATACCCAGTTTTACCGACCAAAGTGGGTCAAGAATCATTGACTGACCCTCCAGATCTCCTCATTAAAATCTAAGAAACAGCCTCTTAAGGAACGGGCCCAACATGAACCCTAATCCTCCCACACTGCTAGATTTCCAATCTTGGCCTATATGAAGCAGACCGACGTATATAAAGGAGACCTCTAGGCTTCTAGGTACGCAAAACACAACTGCACATTACACCTCTGTATTTTTATTTTTTTTGTCGAAACAGAAATTGCATTAAATTAGAACGCCAAGTACAACCTAAAGAGTACAAACAAATGTTTGGCCAACATAGCCTTGACAGAAATTGAAAAAAATTACCATTGTTGGATTTACAAAATTCAGATCAAATGGAAGAGCTGCAGTGAGGCATCAATTCCAAGGGTCACTTGAAGTGGCAGTTTAATAATTACTGCCGCGGTTTTCTTCAGATCCAAGAGAGGTGGATCGAGTTCCCAAGGCCGGATCTGAATGATCCGAAGCTCGAAAGGAGACGATGTTCTCCATCTCATCTAGATCCGTCCTCTTCCCGCCACAATCCCGCCATATCGGACCCGCGTCAGAGGAGTCAACCCAAACTAATCGGATCGGAAGTCCGGCGACCATGACGGATCTGGAAAAAACTTTCTGATTTGTGGGTAGCAAGTGGGAGGGAGTAAGATTGTGGTTAAAGGGCTCCCGATCTGTCGATGGGGGGAGATCGGTAGGTGGAGGAGGGTGGTGGCGAATGACGGCACAGGTGTTTTGCCAAGGTTGGGGGAACAAAAGACGTGAGAAAAAGGAACAGGAGAAGGAGGACCGATGTGAGGGCCTCTCCTTCCATCCTCAGAGCCATGGAAGCCGAAGGAGGAAGGGGCAGCAGCTGGTCTTCAAAAGAGAAAAGATGGAGAAGGGTTTTTTTGGGAGGAGTTAGATGCTACAAGTTTTTTCAGGCACATTACACCTCTGTTACTTTTTCAAAGTTTTCTCCCTATAACAATGCTTTGACTTGAGCATCATTAAGTACCCCTGCTGGAACCGTAGCAGCAGTGACTTAAGCATCGTCAAGTACCCTGCCAGAACCGTAGTAGTCCCTTGGGGTTATTGCAAATCTTTAATTTTCCTTCGAAACCACTCTAAAATCAAGGAATGCTATAGCTGCTTCTTTTAATTCACTGCCCAGGGAAAAATTAAAGGCATCAAGAAATATATCAAAGACCCTTATCAAGTGGAGTTCTTCTTTACTTTCCTTGTACTTTGCTCTAAAAATCGAGCAATTTAAGGCACTACCTAGGGGATACAATGAAGATGTTAAATTTTACCGGAACATGACTTGGAATCAGAAAACCAGTTTTCAGCAAACCTGAATCACACTTGAATCTATGTAAATCTAGCACAGGGTTGCCCAACCACATCCACAATAAAGTTGGAACCGCTGCTCCATAGATATAGATGCTAGATTTGACCTCATCACATCTTGCAAATGCTTGAATCACTTGGCAAGCGCAAAGCTTCTTAACAAATCTGCAAGTAGATTCGCATTAACGTTATCTTTTACTACTTTTTTAACGAGTTATTGTCATATTTTCAAAAGTATGGCATTGACAGTCCCGTAGGAAATGTTTCATGCATGAGTTCATTGTTACTTAGTAGAATAATGCAAACAAAAACAAATAATACTCCATGAGACTACCATTTACCATCTTGATCGAAGGAACTCCTCTTCGTTGGAAGTGGTAAAGCTGAAGTAACCATGCTTGTGGTGAGCTTCGGAAGGATCAATTTACATCCTGTCTCGAATGAAGTGGGGAACGATGGTGCAAAGGTTGCTGCCCAACTTGATAAGTACGAAGAATTTACATCCTGTCTTGAATGAAGTGTGAAGAATTTACTCAAGGCCTCCGTAGCCTTCCATTAACAGCATCGGCATTATCAGCATCGACTCGTACCAGTTTCTCCACTACCACTTCCATTGGTGGCCTAGTTTTGGGTTCAGGTGTAAGACATGCCAAAGCAAGCTCAGCAATGTGAACTGCCGCTTTGAGAGGATATTTTTTTTCCAACCTGGAGTCCATTATGCTCTTTAACTTTCTTCTATCAGCAATAAAGGGTTTGACCCAGTCAACCAAATTATGTTGCCCACTTGGGCGATTTGTATCAAGTGCCCTTAATCCTGTTAGCATTTCAACTAATACAACACCAAAACCGTAGACATCACTCTTCACGTACAAATGCCCTGTTATATGAGCACAATGCCAACATTATGACATGCCATTAATGTGTTTGTGCTCAATTTTCAAGAACAGGGCTACTAAAGCTCAAATGATTAAGAGGATTACCTGTAGCATTATACTTGGGAGCAGCGTAACCATATGTTCCCATAATACGAGTTGAAATATGTGATTGACCAGCTGAGGGACCCATTTTTGCCAACCCAAAGTCTGATAACTTTGCGTTATAGGACTGACAGAACAGCAGAAAACTCTTAGACTGGTTTAATGAGAAAATGAGTAGGTCATTTATATTGTTTGAACCAACTGCTATAGAACTTACACCATCTAGCAGTATATTTGAGGCTTTGAAGTCTCTATAAATTACTTGTTTCTCAGATGCGTGCAAGAATGCCAGGCCCCGAGCAGCTCCTATCAACACCTTAATCCGTAAGTCCCATGGAAGTGGCTGAACAGCTGAGCCTGCGACATCAAGGAGAGCAGAAAAACTTGATAGGGTAAAATTTTTGGTGAGAGTTTCATGGTGTGGTTTAGCTCTACTCTAAAGCATTATATCTTACTTCCAAAAAGGTGGCTCTCCAAGCTGCCTTTCTGCATTCATTCATAGACAAGCAGTTGCTCTGTCTCCTCCCAACAGTATCCCAATAGTCTAACAAGGTTTGGATGAGATAACCTCCCAAGGGAGTTCACCTCAGACTGCATGAATAAATGAATAAACATCAGCAGAGAGGATTCACAATAATTACCAACAATCAGATAGTTAGTTCTTGCCAGGAATGATTATTCCATAGCATAGACTATTCCATTGTATATAGGCTATAGGATACTAGGATATCAAGAAGTGGCTAATATCCAGCTCCCTTTTGTACACCCCCACCCCACAAAAGAAAAGCCTGGATGATCCCTGGTCTCTTGGTATAGCACCAAGAGAGTTTACAAGCTAAACTAGCTGAAGCCCCTACAGTGTAGGAACATTGCACATTAAAGTTTCTAAGAATGCATAAAAGATCATGCAAAATGTTCCAATCCACTGCTTTAATCAATTATTTCGTTTCCATTTGCCACATGAAGGCTTGGAAGCACGATAACATTTGAGTTTGTCTGCAGCTGATTCCGGATGAATATGAGAGGACGTGTAACATGCATATAATCACCTAAGATTCGTGAAAAGAGGTGAAATTTGAGATGTCCCTTGCCATAAAACTTACTTTGAAAATAGCAGAGGCTGTAATTTCTTAATCCTAAAATAATTTCACATTTCAACTCTCCAGCTGCAATCTGAATTGTATACAGAATGATGAATCAAAAATTGGCCCCATATTCCATATTAAGCTTTCAGCTGGAAGTAATACATTATACAAATCAAGTAACTGCGGATCCGAAAACCAATTTGTAGTTGTCAATTAGAAACCCGGTAAAGCTATCAAGTAAGAGTCTAACACATCTAAACTTTAAAGCATCAAATGAATAGAAGCCTCAGAACATGGCAATGTATGTGTAAATGACTTTAGGTTTCTTGTCAATTGAAAATAGTACAGATACCCCATCCAACCCCACTACCACGGCCAACACAGGTGCACAAATAGAAACCCACCCATCCAATCACACAGATGCGCACACACATTCTTAGATGAGTTGGAGATGAATTACATTCAAGCATTATCCTAAAACATCAAATGCTAATAAGTAAGAATGCATCAGACTCTTGAATCATTCAAATAACTAATTGGTTATTACAAGAAGAAGTACCTGCCACTCTTTTAACCCTTGCAGACCCTCTGAATTTAACCTCTTGATAGCAACTACAGATCCACTTCCATTCCTCGAGTTTGCCTTCTCAAGCCATCCCTTGTAAACTTTCCCAAAACCTCCTTCTCCCAACACCGTATTTTGTCTGAAATTCCTAGTTGCAACCTTCAGCTCTGAGAAACTGAAAATCCTTAAGCTGGGAAGGGGCAAGATCGGACACACCTCATCACCTCCACTTGCTGCCGAGAATGCACTGTTCGCGGAAACAGCGTTTCTACCGCCTGAAGATGCTATGTTGCTAGTTGCTTGTGATATACGTACTGAAACACAAAAGTACAGACAAAAAAACAAAGAAGTTAAGTTCCAAAAAGATTAGAAAAGAAGCAGGGAAATCCGGTAATGATCGTCAACAAGCAGCTAAATGACTAACAATTTAAGTTCTTCAGAAAAAGAAGCAAAACTGCACAACAAGTTAAAAACAACTGTATGGGAATATTGTTTCTACTACAATTGAGTCTGCCTGCCCGAGATTTGCAGACCAACTAAACTAAGAGGAATATTCAGTAGCTTTGGAACCCCAAAAAAAAAAACCTAGATAAAAAATTACTGAAAGTTTGACAACAAAGCTACATAGTTACTAAACACAAGTTATTCTGGCAATGGAAAATTGAAAAGACCTAGTGGTTGGTTCTGCCCAAGAAGAACCTGAATTGGGATCAAAGAACGAAGTTACTTCAAACCAACAATACCGAAAATGAGATGCAAGCACATCGTATTAATGAAATTGAGTAACTACTTATGAAAAAGAAATAATACCCAAATCAAGAAACTAGAATAAATTAGTAAAACCACATAATACATACTGAGACCAAAAAAATAGGGAAGTTGAATCACATAATATATATGTTGGGAACCTGAGCTAAACTGGCCAGTGGTGCTAGGGCTTTGGTCAGAAGAAGGAGAAGCCAGGAAATACCCATACTCTCCCCCCATCTCCCTCTCTCGGTACCAATGGAGAGACCCAGACAAATGGGATACACAAAAATTACCCAATAGATAGACAAAAATAAAGGGGTACCTGTGGGAACTGTAGAAGAATCAAGCCTCATAAGGAGGGATTCATGATGTGGACAATACTTGTCCATTTGGCTGAGACAAACCACAAAGATGCGGAAGGGCAGAGAGCATAATTGGATAGTGATGTGGTAGTTGACAATGGTAGTGGAACATGAAGGCCTAGAATGGAACTATATCCAAATGGAAAAAATTTAACTGCTTTCCTGATTCCTGCAACCCATTTGTATAGCGATAATTAATAGACGCTAAATATTTTTAGTGGCTTTTCTGATAACACTTTCAGCGACCATTCTTAATAGTACTTTTTTACCGTCAATAATAAAAGCCACTAAAAACATTAAGTGAAAATTAGTTGTTGCTATAGAAAGGGTTGTAGGAATCTTCCTTCAACCTGGGTAGCTGTTGATATAGTACACTAAAGTATTATCTTAGGCCCAAAAAAAAAAAATCATGTACATTTTTTATGTGTAGACAGGCTAAAAACTGTACGTAATGCAAAGATAAGACGCACAACACCATGATACCGTTAGACTAATCAGCTAGAGCCAAATAATGGCCAACTGGGACTATAAAAAGAGCCGATACAAATATGACCATCCATTTCCATAACCTGAAGCAGAAGTTCATGGAATTCCTGCATTGCTCAAATTCAAGATTACCCAAAGCCTCTGGACTTAGGCCAGCTAAGGAGGCTATATTTTCACTGATAATTTGCTCAATATATTCTATCCATGCCATGTCACCATTCTCAAGTTTTTTGTCTTTGGTGGTTGTCAAAGTATACTGACCACATCCGAATCCAGTCTCCGTTGCTCTTTTTCTCTTAGGCAGCTTTTTACTTGGTCCTACAAAATGGTCAAAAGCAAAGTAAGGTATATAATTTAGTACACGTTTCGATTCTAATTCGGTAAATAAACTCTTCTTCATAGTGAATTGGATATACAGAATTGCAAAATTATGCATTCTTAAACAAGGATTAGTTTGCTCATCTAAGTGTCGCTGCCCAAACTACTCAAATTGAATAAAAATGATTTAGTGCTTTTTCTAGAGATTTATAATTAGAAAGTCGAAGCAATGTTTTCAAATATATGTAAGATGTGTTACTCTGATCAAATTGCAATATCATCACATGTTATTGCTATTAATTTATCCTGATATTGTGTGTCTTTCTTTGTTCTTACATACGTACGCCCGTTTACGAGGAACAGGAGATCAATAGATATTGCATGCATGTACAAGACACATACATAGATACAAAATAAGCTAGCATCGGCACCAGTTTAAGTCCAATCAGTTTCTATCCTAAGAGAATAAAGCCCTAAACCGGCACAAGAGGAGGTTGGCATATACGATTTACCTGAAATCATCCGAGCCGTGACAGAGAGAAACTGTCGCACCTTTCTTTTAAAAGTCATTCTCCTGTCCGGCTTTCTAATCTCCTGTACTGCAGAAGACTCTGCATTGTTTTGGATGCCAGAAGACCCACCAGTACTACTATCTATCTCCTCAAGTAGAGAAGATTCTACGGTGTCGGCGATGACATGAAAGGCTTTCTCTATTACAGGGGAATCAGTAGTTTTCTCCTGCAGTGCCAATGCATACTCAAGCTGGACAATGACCTCAGCCATTGTGGGGCGTCTCATGGGAAGATTGTGCAGGCATTGCTCCGCAATTTTCACAACTGCAATCAAACAATTCGGCAAGATTTTCCCCCTCAAACTGGGATCAATACTCTGATCTAGTATTCCTTCTTTGATGCAGTATTTGGCCCATACGGCCAGACCCCATTGCTCCTCGTCCAGCGTCACATCTACTGCTGGCCTCCCGCACAGCACTTCGAACAATACCACGCCAAAGGCATACACGTCCGATTTCCTCGTTAGTCGGCGGGTCAAGTAATACTCGGGATCCATATACCCAAATGTGCCTTTCACATCGGTGCTTACATGGCTGCATGACTGATTTGTCGGGCCTAATTTTGACATCCCAAAGTCGGCTATCTTAGCTGCCCAATTCTCACCCAACAAGATGTTTGAGCTCTTCACATCACGATGTATAACTCTGTGCAGGATACTAGTACCATGTGAAGATAGTCCAATCCACGGGCTGCGCCGATGCATATCTTGAGGCGCTGCACCCAAGAAAGAGGAGATTTACCACTTCTGTCACGCTTGTGCAGATGGTCAGCAAGGCTACCAAGGAGCATGTACTCGTAAACAAGGATCATCTCGTGGACGTTGTCGCAGTAACCAATGAGAGAGACGAGGTGACTGTGTCGAAACTTGGAAAGCATCTCGATCTCTGTCCAAAACTCGGGGGCTCCTTGCCTGGACATGGAACTCAGCCGCTTGATGGCCACGGTAGTCGTTCCATTGTCGATGACCCCTCTGTACACCTTTCCGAACCCTCCCCGTCCGATGACCAAAGCATCATCAAAGTTGCAGGTGGCCAATTGGATATCGGCAAGAGAAAACTGACGGCATAGATGCTCCGTAAAGTAGGCAGACGGTCTAACTTGATTACCGGAGTTTTCTTCATGAAGTTGTCTCAGCTTATAAACAAAGATATTCAGCAGGGTGATGAAAAGTACCAAGTCCGTCACAACCGAATTAATCACTCTTCGCAGCGTTGGAGTCCAAGAAGTGGAACCATGTCGCGGAGGCTCCTCACAAAACTTTGAGTCAACAACGTTATTAAGAGGAGATTGATCATAAGGCGCGGGAAAGTTATACGCGTCGGTAAGATGATACAAGAGAAAGAAGTAGCTGAGGGTGGAAACTGGGAACATGCTTCTAGCAGGCAGTGAAGGTGGAAGATGAGAGAAACCTTTCAAGGCACCATTTTTCTTCTTCTTCTTCATCCTAATCATTAGTTTCCTGGTTAGCTGCTGGGCACGGCAAGGAAAAGTCTTTCCTCCCTAATTATTTAACCTTATCCAGCTTTTTTAATCACAGCCTCCTCTGAATTGTTTTTTCTTTCTTCTTTTTTCTAACCCTAACGAACATCGACAGTTAAAGCCACGCTGATAGCCGTTAAAACGGTTAAATACTGTAATCAACAATACACGAGAACCTCATATTCAGGCAAAAGTCAAAACACCGCATATGTAGGCAAATTTGAGCAGAAGAAGAAGATTAACAAATGAAGACAGAAATTTAAAAGATTTCTTTTACCAGGGTGGAGATAAAGGTCGGAAGAGGTATAATGGCACCCCCAGTCTTGAACAACGAGCTCTGAGGTCGAGTGCCGAGAGCCCAATTGAGGCGTTCGACTTTTGGTGCGAACAGAAGGAGCGCGTCATTGACGGCTTCCGCTGGTACGCGGTGGCTGTGGCGGAGGGGATCGATCCCCCTTGCCCCAATTCAAGCTGGAATGGACGGTCACGGACCAGTTCCTTTTTAACAAATTTAATAAGAATTGTTTACCTCTAATACCTCCTTGAAGAACAATAAATCGTAGGCGCCACCTGCCTGAGTCCCCCCGTTTTCTCTTCCTTCCTCTTTTTTCTCCTACGGTTTGCATCATGATCTCACTTTAAATCAGAGGGTTTCAATTGTACTCATATAGCACCCTAATGATAATCAACTGTTGTAATTGAACCCGAAAAAAGTGGACGGCAGTCATCATATGTCCTTCACGCGATTGTTTTGGAGAGGCAAAATCCTGTAGACTTACAGGTCTTCTTTCTCGCCCTCCAATCCCAACCACCACTAACGCACCATATCTCTACCACCACAATCTGTTCCTCAACTAACCCAGCCCGCTTAACCCACAGCCGTCGACACCAACCCAGCCTCGTCTACCGACCATTGGCGCAACCCCGTCAGTCGCCCCATCCAACACCCATAGCCTAGTCATGTCCACCCTCCTCCAACCCAGCCTTGTCCGCCGCCGCTCGCAACACCTATAGCCCAGATTTGTCAATTCACAGCCGCCCGCCATCACAGACAGTGCGTCCAACAACCTAGCCTCGTCCACCCAGCTCCAGCCTAGCCTCGTTCGCCGTCCAACACCACAAGCGGTGTTCATCAACCCGGCAAATGGAATAGATCTGTAAGATGGAGGTTAATGGAGGTGGAGGTACAATGGGCACTTGGTGGAGGTGGTTACGGTAAGCCATGGAGGCAACTTCAGACGTCGTGGTGGTCTGGTGTAGATCTGTGATGTGGTGATGATGGGTTGATGATGGTGTTGGTCATGGGTGGGTGTAAAGGGATTATGGGTATGGTAATGGCGTCGGTTCGAATGGTTCGGGGAAGAAGAAAGTCCTAGGCAGTAGAAATTTCAACGGCAGACTCTCTGGCAGCAGAGATTAGGAGACTGCAGATGTGGTATCATCTATCTATAACACTTTTCAAGCCGGGGAAGGAAAGGAATGGTATTGGTGGCCTGCTTCAATGAAGAAAGGAGTTGCTCAATCTCGTTATTTCATTTCATTGTTCTTGTTCTACCATCTCCGATGCCCGAAGACAGAGAGGGTACGAAGAAGAAAGCGATTGATTGGTTTGCCCCTCCTTGCGGATTGCCGTCCACTTTTTTCTTAACAGAGACAATTTTTTGGTCCAATCGATAAACGTTAGGATGTTAGTGATACAATCGAAACTCTGATGAGTTTTAAGTTAGAAGACAATATATACCTCAAGAGAAGTATTTACAATTAAACTTTTGCAAGGATTGGACCTGGCAACTTGACTTTGGGGCAATTAAAGTTTAACCAAGGGTTCTACAATCCACTATAGCCCTTTAAGATGTCTGGTGATTTAAACGATACGAAAAGTTTTTCTTCTTTCTTTCGATAAAATTCAAGATGCTCATCGTATCCCCAAGGTAATGCCTCAGAAGAAGAGCCATAGCTTTATTTTTCGATTGTAGAGCAAATTACAAGGAAAGTAAAGGATTTGCAATAGCTCCACTTGATAAAGATCTTTGAAATATATCCTTGATGTCTTTAATTTTTGCCTAGATAGTGAATTAAAAGCAGCAGCTATAGTATTCAGCAGCTATAGCATTGCTCGATTTTAGAGCGGTTTACAAAGGAAACTAAAGATGTGCAATAGCCCTAAGGGGCTACTACAGTTCCGGCAGAGTTGTTAACAATGCTTAATTCACCACTGTTATGGTTCCGGCAGGGTACTTAAACGATGCTTTAGTCACTGCTCAACTGCTGCAGTTCCAGCGACGGCGACTTTGAAAAGGCAACAAAAAGAGGTCATGTGCAATTGTGCTTTGCGTACATAAAGGTCTCCATTATATAGGTCGGTCCCTTTTATATCGGCCAAGATTTGAACTCTAGTAGAATTAGAGGATGAGGGTTCATGTTGGGCCAGTTCCTCATGAGGCAAGTTTCTTAGATTTAAGGATGAGATCTGGAGGCTCGGTCAGCGCATCATCATCTACTTTGATCCGTTAAACCGAGTATGACCACCTTGGCATGTATCATCGTAGCAAATATTTATGCTCAGCAGAGCCACACCATAGGTTAATGTCGTTTATAATCTCCTAAACGAGAGTTAATGACTCATTCTAAACCTTTCAGGAATGTCTATTTAGTATCGGAAGCACAAGCTCTGAAGAACAAAAAAATAAAGAAGAAGACATGCAACAAAATTAAAGTACAAAGCCGTTCAAAGCACCTAGAATAACCTCAAAACCAAAATGTAAGGTTTAGGGGAGTTCTAATTAGGTAGGGAGCTGATATATCCACGGGTTAGCTTCGTTTGATAAAACTTTTTTTCTTTATTTTTAGTTTCTAAAAAAAAAATTAAAGAACAGTTTAAATTTTTTTTTTTTATAACCCAAAAAAAGATTTGGTGTTTTGCGATGGCAGTAGTGGGGCGTAGCGGTGGCCTTGCCGGCAGTCGCCGACGGTGAGAGGGTGGTGGTTATAGTGGTATCAAAAATAAAAAACCAAAAGTGAATGAAAAAACTCATTTTTGGAGTTTTTATTTTTTCTTCAGTTTTAAAATTGGATTTTTAAACTAGATAAGAAAAAAAAATTATTACCAAACCCGTTTTTTTTTAATTTCCAAAACTGAAAAAAAAAAAGTAAGTGTCAAATGGGCCCAAGTCTGTCCAATGAATGAGAACAGACAAAGAAGACACCGTAATTAGTAGTCAGATACAGGGAAAAGATTGCTTAGCTTGACAACTTACATCGTTGCAGGACCGTACAAAAACGAGAAGCAACTCTGCTCCTCCATATCATAAACTTGCCATCAAAAGCCAACCCTCGCTTGAAGTACAAATTTTACGGTGACAACCACGGGACCATCTTGCCACCATGAGGTAGGCTCAAACCGAGCACTTTTCAGTCATGAAATGGGTCGCAAAGTGAAAGTGGTCCCCTTTTATTGCACGTAAAGCCATGGCAATTTATGAAGAGATTTAGTCCCATCAAGCCGCCAACTCTGACTAGCTGCACGCGGGTAAACTGGGTCTACAAGATACAGTCTTTCCATGATCAATCTCAAGATATCTTCATGTAGATCGGACCGTAGCCTTCTTCTCTTTTTTGCTTCCAGGAAATGGGAGAGGACTTGTGCACTAAGCCGTATCCTTGTATCCGCACCTGTGTTGTATCCGCATCCGTGCTTCAGAGCCACCAGAGCTTTCAATCCCCACTGCGTCAATCCCATCCAGCATCTTCTTCCCCGCTCTACTACACGTTAGGAACGTATTGCCTGTGAACGCGGTAACGCAATTGTATATAGGTTTTAGCTTCTCAAATGAAACCCTAGATACGACCAATTTAATGGACAGCAATTCAACACTAACCTCGAAAAAAAGCATGTGGCTGATCATTTCAAACGAAAGGGAACTATCACGGGCCAGTTGAAACGCTCCTTCTTGTGGGCTTCAGGCACATCTGAAGGGTACTTCTCGATTGTACAATCAAG
Organism: Escallonia rubra; assembly: GCA_033065855.1. NCBI lineage: Eukaryota > Viridiplantae > Streptophyta > Magnoliopsida > Escalloniales > Escalloniaceae > Escallonia > Escallonia rubra. The sequence goes on along the minus strand of JAVXUO010002250.1, from coordinate 38,468 downwards.
AGAATTCCCAATCCCCCCAAAATGCAGGCTAAAAGTATTGGCAATGCGGAAATAAACCCCTGAATTGTACATGTAGAAACTATTTGACTTCTCAGCAGTTACATTTGTAGTGCAACAACTGGGGCATGAATGAACTTAGTTACTCGTACTTAACGAAAAGGAGAAAACAGGGGACCAAAAACGAAGAAGAACGTAAAGGAATTCCTGAGTTGAAAAAGAGACATTCCCCAGGGAATAGCAGCATATATAAGCTAGACTAAAAGGTTTGCTAATTTCCAAAGAATAGTATCTGAGGTTGTATGAGCTTCAGCTCCTTAACGCCCTATAAGTACAGTATACTTTGGTTAATTGTACTCGTGAATCAACAGCATCCAACAAATACAGTGCATGATGATTCCAACAACGTTTCATCTATCCGTCGCAGAGTGGATACTCTGAAGGCAGATGATATGATCCTAACAAACTATGGGTTTCTCTGACATGAGACGTCCAGGAACCGTGTATGTATGGATATGCATTGTCATAAACTTAACTCAAGACTTGGCTTTTGGATGATATCCACATCCACCTGCGTTGCAATCACCAATAATCCCTGCAAGAACATGAGCCATCCTTGAAATGATGGAATCTATTTGCATCCCTCAAGATGATCTCTCGCCCCGTGACTTTTGATATCAGTTTAATAGCGGAATGGCACTCCCAACAAACCCGAAGGTTTTTCATTACCCGAATAGGCAGTCCTTCAGGTACCTTCAGAAGTCCATATGCCACAGCCAGCTTCTCGCTATGATACCCCAAGCTATAAGCCTTCTCTTCTTCATCTACATCATGCAGCGCGAAGCTTGAATCAGGGCAATACCCAGCTTCTTTTAACAATCTGCTTAATTTCTCCCACATTCGCATTATCATTGAATGCTCAGGGTGGGGCATGCTCTCTCCTCCCCCAGTGAACATATGCACTTTCTTCTCTACCTCAATCCAGCTACAACCAGGTGATTTGCTCATGTTCCTAGACCTCATGTTTTTCCTCAGTTCCGCAACATCAGCCCATCGGCCCTTTGACGCATATATGTTTGACAGCAATATATGTGGCCCGGAATTCTTTGGCTCAAGTTCTACAAGTTTCTTTGCAGCAACTTCAGCCATATCCATATTCATGTGTTTTCGACATGCACCCAACAAAGAGCCCCAGATAATTGCCTCTCCTTCGCCTGGCATCTTTTTTATCATATCCATTGCCTCGTTTAGACGACCAGCTCGGCCAAGCAGATCAACCATGCAAGCATAATGTTCTGTTCTTGGCTCTACTAGATACTTGGATGTCATAGACTCAAAGATTTCAAGACCTTCTTTAACTTGTCCAGTGTAGCTACAAGCTGAGAGAACTCCAATAAAAGTAACATCATCTGCTGGAATGCCTGAATAAAACATGTCATTAAATACTCGCAAAGCTTCTTCTGCTAAACCATGTTGTGCATAACCTGTAATAACAGAGTTCCACATGACTATATCCTTGTGAGGAAATCGGTCGAACACCCGTTTAGCCTTGACGATATCACCACATTTCATATAGGTTGTGATCAAGACCGAGGCAACATAGACATCAGAGTCAAACCGGGACTTAACCAACTGAGCATGAACCTGTCTACCGTGATCAAGAATAGCAAGGGTGGCACAAACTGCAAGAAAGCTGGTCAATCACGGACAATTTGGTTTAACTCCTAGACTTTGCATCAAAGTGAACACACCAAGTGCTTCTAACTCGAAACCTTGTCGTTCATAAACCTTAATCATTGAGCTCCATGTTCTGTCATCCTTCTCCCTCGTCTGATCAAATATGTGCCTCGCTTTAGCAACCTTGCCATTCTGGCCAAACCCAAGTATCAATGCATTGCACGAAACGACTGACTTGACAGGCATAGCATCAAAAAGCTCAGAAGCCTCTTCTATCCGCCCACACTGAGTGTAACCCATCAGCATTGCCGTCCACGACACCTCGTTCTTCTCGGGCATGACCTCAAAAAGCTTCCTAGCAACATCTACACGTTGGTTCTGCACATAACCCGAAATCATGGTAGTCCAAGCAATCACATTCCGGCGGGGCATTTCATCAAAGAGTTCGCGGGCTTCAGCCAGACGGCCCACCTGACAATACCCACCAATCATACTAGTTCTAGCAACCACATCCTTCACCGGTATCTTATCGAATAGCGCACGAGCCTCGTCAATCCGACCGTCTTGAACCAACCCACCCAGCATCACTGTCCAGGATACAACATTCTTTTCAGGCATTTGCCAAAAGAGCGATCCCGCCTCCGAAATCAACCCGTCCTCAACATACCCTCTAACCATAGCAGTCCACGACACTACATTTCTTTCAGGCATTTTGTCGAACACCTTCCGGGCTTCCTTCACCATCCTGTTTTTAACATACCCGGAAATCAACCCGTTCCAAGAAACGGTGTTACTCTAGGGCATTCTCAAAAAGAGAGCTTCAGTTTCATTATGTCGGTTGCTTTGGAAATAGCCTGCAATTATGGAGTTCCATGAGGTGACGCTCTTGTCAGGCATCTGGTCGAACACCTTCCGAGCATTCTCGATTTGGCCCAGACGGGCATACCTAGCGATCTGAGAGTTAGCGGAGATTGCTACACTTGAGCAGTAGGAGCGACACTGACTTGACAGAAATCGCATTGAAGGACAGAATTTTTGACTGATCACTAATTAATCGATACAAGGTAACGAATTCTCGGATTTTGACTATTTACCACAAAGAAAGATCGATTTTTTAACAGGGAATTTGCCAGGTTTTAAGGCACCACATGAGTCGATCATTCGTGCCAACTCCGTGTGATATTTCTATTTTGGGGCATCGAGTTAGCTTGGCGAGAAAAAGAAAGGCAAAAGTTATTTTGTCTCCTTGCCTTTGACTTGATAAAATTAATCCTTGAAGGGTGATAGACTCACTCTTTTAAGTAATTGTATGGTTTCATAGTAATTGTTTGGCTTCATGTCTCTTCTTGTACATTCCTTGAGTGAAGTCCTCATCAAAAAGAATAGGCAAGCATATGATTGAGATGTTTGTGGTGACCTAGGTAATGCAACGGGAGAAGATTTCTAGAACCGCCGAGAACGGGATGGTTTGCCAAGTTTCTTGACCCGATGTTCTCCTTTAAACGAAATTTTGTTGATGTATATCTCATCTTGGCTGGACTATAGCCGGCCTTAGGCTGTAGTGCTGCTTACTAGCTAAGCTCTTCCCTCTGTCTTCTAATATATGATTAAGTGCGCATGAAATTTCATACTTTAGAACGGTTGGCACGAAATACTCCAGGCTTTTTCTTTATTTTTGTGCCTCATACTCCAATTTGGAGAAAAAATTTGAATTTTTTAGATGTTTATTAGATCTTGAAGAGTAAATTCAACAATTTGCAATAAAAGCCTATGTGACAGCCATAAATCACAGTCAAAACGCATGTGGCAATCACATTACCAAAGTCAGATTCTTGTGGGAGCCACATTTTCATCTTAATACTTGCTCATGTTTAAACCTAGAGTTCTGCCTCCAACCGCCGCGACATCAACCACCGCCACCATCAACCAAAACAAAATCCCAGACCCCTCTATTGCTGTTATCGGCACCCCCGCACCCCAATGTAGAAATTTTTTTTTGGTTGGGTACCAGCCCAATTGCTCAATAAAATTCTAAAATAATTCTAATTCAAAACCAAGCCATAGTTCCCCGTATAGAGCAATTGCAACAATTCAACCCGCATGTAAACAGTGATTATCGCAGGTGAAAGGAGGCGACCGCAGCGACGACACTAAAGTGGACGAATTTGGGGAAAGAGGTTAGCGACAATAAGATGGTTGAGACGTGGTGGTGGCTGAGTTTGGAAAAGGGGGCGGCTAGCAGTTTGAAAAAAGGGTCAATTAGATTAGAGAAAGCAGATGAGCTCTCCATTTTACCCTCAAAAGTTTAACAAACATCCAAGTTTTCTTGTCTATTGGTGACTCGAGCATCAAATTGAAAGTTCAGGGTGGTGAAAACCAAAAACTCCAAGGTAATAGTCATTCAGATTTTTTTTTAAAGTTCCAAGGTAAGGTGGTATCAGGGGATTAACTTGCTTGTATCGTACTAAGTCCTCTTCTCCCTATCGAACCGGTCAAAGGAAAGTCATAGACACCTGGTCCAAGGGATTCCTCGGCGACTTCAATACTTGTTTAAGTTAAATATTATGATTAATAAAAAAACGTGTTAAAGGTAGTTAGATCTAAGAGTCTAGACACTAGACATTTTTCTCAGGTCACTTCCACCACTAGCTTGAAATTTTAAGTACACATAACGTGATTCATTCTTTTTGGTATACTGCAATTATAGTAAACCAAAAATAAGGGCCAGTTTGACAAAAAAAATTTGCTCTTTTTTTTTCAGTTTCAAAAACTGAAAAAAAGGAGCGTTTGGTAACCATTTTTTTTTCAATTAAAAAACCAGTTTTTAAACTGAAGAGTAAAAAAAAAACTCCAAAAATTGGTTTTTTTTTCACTTTTGGTTTTTTTTTTAGACCACCACCACCAACCTCCCACCGCCGGCAGTCACCTCAGGCGACCACCGACGACCACCGTCGGAGACTGCCGGCAGCCACCTCCGGTAGCCGGCGACCACAGCTGGAGACTGTCGGCAGCCACCTCCGGCGGCCGGCGACCACCGCCGGCCGCGGCAACCACCGCCAAAGACTGTCGGCAGCCACCTCCGGCCGCCGGAGACTGCCGGCGACCACCGGCCACTGGCCACCACCACCATCACCGTCGACCACCGTTACGCCCCACCACCGCCACCGCAAACCACCCAAAAAAAAAGTCAAAATAAAAAGGGTTACCAAACACCAAAAAAAAAACTCAAAAAAAAAGGGGTTATCAAACACCCACTTGTTTTTATAAAATAAAAAAAAAATTAAGCTGCTCTTTAAAAACTGAAAAAAAAAAAAATTTGTCAAACGAACCTTAAGTTTCTCAAATTGCATGTGACCTCGCAACCAGCCTCGTCTATCCCCCCAGCCAAATGCTAAATGCCCAGAGATTGCCGAAGTTCCTGCAAAAGCCTCAGGGACTAGCCTGTCTCCTTAGGATGTACTATGTGGTATGACAAGGAACTAGCAGAATGGACTAGGCCAAAAGTCAAGCATAGCCTGTTCCTTATAAGATCAGTATTCCTTTGCTTTCTCATGTTTTCCGCAGCAACTGACACCGGCTGCTTCGTGTAATGCAAGTGAAAGATCATCAACGACAAAAGAAGTCGAATGCAATGCGTGGTGTAGAATAAGCCATGGAAAGTACTTTGGACGATATAATGGTGTTGGCTGCTTCAGTGTAATGGACACCATCCCAACTTATAGATGGAGATCCTTCATTGCAGACCTGGCACGCGGGCTGACCACATGGCACCTTGATATTGTAGTTGTATGGTGGTCCTCCAAAACCGCAGCACGCTGACAATGGACTTGAGAAACCTGCAAGAGGAAACAATAGGTAACAGAAACATAAATAAGTATAGGGGAGCCAAGCTCCACTGGAGTTATTTGAGGGAGTCCTCAACTATATATAAACCTTCACCAAAACTTAAGCCTTCTTATAATTGAACTTGCTGTTTAATAATGTTACCCAAGTACTTTATGTAAGTCATGTGTGATAGTATTCCTAGAAAGCTGACATCAGATATAGACTTGGATATCTAAATCATGATGGGCATACATCCAGTACAGGTGTCTATATGTGCAGATATGCATGTATGTGTACGCGTTTGTGTGTGAGCGCATCTTAGTCTGTACTTTTAAATTTTAATGCATTGAAATATATATTCTTGTTTTGTATCAGTGAAGAACCACGATTCCTTTATGCCGTACGACAGTTTAAGGGGAAACAATTCGCTCCCCGTAGACCTAACTTTCTTATAATGGCTCCCCGACTGTCCTCAGGATGACAGGGATTTAAAATTTGCATTACTATGGTATAGCGTTGTGGCTTCTGCTCGGAAGCATTCGAGAAACGTAAGCACTCAGGTTCCTCGGTACTGAGACCAAAATTTTCCTCTCCAAGCTTAGAGCTACCAGATTCGCCTCTGCAGTATATTAGACTTGGAAAGTTCGCAATATCTTGGAGAACCTATTTCAAACTCCTGAGCTGGTGCTGCTGGAAGTCCAGAAGATGCTGAAGCAAACGGTTTGCAGTGGCATAGTTGCTAGAAGCTCAAAAATTGGTCTCTCTTAGATGGGTCAGGATTCGGCAGAGAATCATCAAGTGTATAGCCTTCTCTACCTTAACAAACTACCATGCTAAATTGGTGTTATTTACTTGTCACAGTCCTTGCTCTTCAGTTACGTGTAGCCGTGACCAGTTATGTGGAGTTTTTCTGCTCTCTTGAAGGAGTATGACCATGTCTTTGTGTTAGTGTTAATATTTCTTCTCAATAAGCAGCCTTTTATACCGAAAAAAATCCTGCTGAAATCTAAGCTGAATCCATCAATCATCTTCCCGAGATCCACATAATAAAATACAATATCCTAGAATATCCGGAATTAAATTGTTTGTTGAGACGGTCCACAAAAACAGATCCTGCCATTATCACTACATTTGTAGATTATGGAGATGCTGTTTCATTATCAATAGCTATCATTTTCCTTTTTGTATTAGAACTGATCATGCCATACAAGCCATGACAGCATAAAAAGCAAGATATGAATATATATATAGCACATGCTTCACAAATCATATGTCAAAGAAATCAAGAAATTGTTTGATAAATTTACCATATCTGCTGGAGTTCGCAATCAGGTCGTACTTGATGGAATATATATCTACATACACAATAGTAGCATCCTTCATTTCAGATCGCATTTCCTGGCATATGTGTAGCAGTCCTTCATTAAACACTTTTGCAGCGGCATTGTAACTCGAAATACATCCGTATGTATCAAGATTCTGGGAATGATTCTGAACTAATGAAAGTTTCTGAGGGCTACATCCGAATGGCCCAGTGTTGTGGACCCAAAATTTTCTGCCACCTTGGTTATATAAAACCTACATGTTCACACAAATTCAAAGAAAGTAAAACAATGTAACAGCTTAACTAACATATGGACAGAGTATGTACCAAAAAAGCATATTAAGAGAAAGTTTTACTCTGGGCAATTTGACATTACAGATTGCTTTATTGTCTTCCAGATGCTTATAGCGACGACAAGTTTGTCCTTTAATCTTCAAATTTAAGAGTTTTTAACTTGAATGAAACTACTGAGGTATAGAGGAGGAGTCAAGCCACAGAGCAGTCTAAGCTAAATATATTTGTTTGAACTATGATGTACCAAGTGGTTTCTTTCTAAAAATTAGCAGTGAAATTGTGATCAAAACATTGTCAACGGATCAAATGACTAACATGCTAGAAACTGAAACAAGCAGGAAAACTTTGAGTGGTGAAACAAGCAGGAGTGGACAATGTCTTAGAAGGGGGAACTGCAAAGGGGGAAAGAGAAAACGAACTACATCTCCGGAGAAAGAATGTCCTCACAATTTTCTTTCTATACTGAGGAATTTTAGGCTAACCGTTATGGCATTCTTTATTTCTGCAAGTACAGAGGGACTCAATTTGATAACTTGCACGTAAGACAGGTTCTTTGCAAATGAATCAGCAAGGTCGTTTTGTCCAATGTCGACCATATAAAGTGCACCACGAAACCCCTCATTGCTGATCGATTTTCCAGAACCTAGACACATGTTAAAGAGTCCAATCATATTCCCCTATCTTGAACTTAAGGACCACAGACAAGAAGTCAGAGGAATATCAAAAACTTTCATAAGATCAACCATTTATGTTATATAAGATATAATGATAGTGTTCATTCACAAGCAAAGCTTGCCACTCGTTCACATAGACAAGTAGTCTAATAGCTACTCGGTGTTTGACAGGGTTTCACCAGTTCAGGCTGTGCAAATTCCCTTTTAGGATTTTAGTCTAAGAGCAGCAGAACTGGTTTGTATTGGATATTCAGGGTTTCGAATCCTGTAATTGGACATGATTATCGTTACAACATGATATCCAGTCAATATTGAGTCCAATCCTACACATGACCGAAAAAAATTCCAACCCTCCACAGATATAGGTATCTTTGCTTTGATACTGTGGTCTGCTTTCCCATTTTCCATCTCTTTTTGGATGCTAAGTAAAGGAAAGCATAGATGAACTGCAAACTGTTTTTCGCACTGCACTGATGCTTATTCAAGTTAAAAGCAGCAGCACAATACAGTAAAAAGTAATACAAACGTGAAATATTAACTACATGAACACAGATAAACACATTATTTACCATGTACATCTACATCGAATTGCATAAAATTTCAAAACTTAATTGGCATTGAGACCTTAAAAAAAGCCTCCACCCAACCCCAACCCCAACCCCAAAAGAAAAAGGGAGAAACAAAATGTTGAGTTTGCCCTTCTATGACCTTGCCTATGATCCTAGAAGTTTCTACTTCGAGCAGCCCTTTTGAGGGAGGCATTGCCCTGTCGTGGGGCTTTAGACCGGGTCGTTGCAAATCATGAAGCAAGCAAGAAGCAGCACAAGATATGCCACATCTTGAACTGAACTTTCAACCTGGGAAGGACCGACACTTCATAGGGGTCGTGTATCCTTTCCGACAACCTGACACTTCACCGACACTGCAGGGCATGTGTTGGACACTTCTCACAGGTGTCTGATTTTTTTATTTATTGGACAACGTGTCGGACGCTTCTTGAAGAAGTGTCGACATGTATGGGCCGAAAGTATGATATTTCAAACTTATTTTGGGAGTGTAATATTTGAAAAATCTTGGGCTTTTTTCGATGTTAGATTTGACAAATCTTTCTCTTTTTCTATGCAGCTGCTGCTGCTTCTTTCTTTCTCATCTATTTCATCTCTGTCTCAACCATAGAAACATGATACATCTTTCTTTTTCATCCCTTTTGAAAGAAATTCAGCTGCTTCAATTTGATATCTACTTTTGCTTGTAAATTGTTTTCATAAATTGATGCAAATGTAGCTAATAGTGCACTACTAAGTGCAACATAGTTCTGCTTTCTCTGTTTGCATCACTTTGTAAGACTGAAGTACTTTGTTCTGTTGTACTATGTTGGGTTTAAATATGGCTTTTATTAAAGTAACTTGTTTTGTAGTTATTAATCTGTGTTTATTTGGATGTGCAATGTACTTGAAATTATTAAACATATATAGATATGCACATACATATATATGTATAATGAAAATATATTAAAAGGTTCAGTTTTATCCTGCAAGTGTCCAAATCTGGTTTTTTGGAAATTGCGGTGTTCCGTATCCCCGCCGGTGCCGGTGTCGAACGCAGTGTCTGTGTCCATGTTACCTAGCTAGCTTTCAACATAAAATTGTTGATGTCGAGTATTAACGTCAACCATTTCTAAAAGGCCAAAAATTTGGTTGAAATTGCACTTCTAAGCAATAAGTGATGTCTAGCTAAGACAGAGTATAAACAGTGTAAATTCAGGCTTCCCCTTTTAACTTGACATTTTGACCACCAACTAATCCCCGGGGGGGAGGGGGCGAATTCTGAAAATGAGCACAAGCCATAGGAGTAAAAAAGGAATTACCTGCAGTAACAAGTTCTAGGGACCGGGACTTGAAATGAAGGAACTGCATAACCTGAACATTCAATGCAAAAGGTACATACTTGGGGAGGGTAGATGAACCCACCACGGCAAAGTTTGCCCCATNCGNGAANGCGGNCCNCAACGANTCCATGTANGGGCTAAGGAGACTTGTGTTCACACTTTGGCCTGCACGCTCAAAACAATAATGCAATCTGCCCTCAGACTCAATTCTGATATGAACTACAGTACTAACCTGTGTTTTTCTTTGAACTTTGGATCCTCCGTGACCATGTCACTTTTGTCAGCACCATTTAGACCCACATGAATATTATTTGATCAGTCCTTCCGTACCAAATATCGAGTTCAATGGTTGATCATTTAGGGTTCAATCACTAAACGTTGATGAATTAAGAAGGATCGATGCGATAAAAGGAGGCTCTAAGGGGTAAGAAATTACAGTACAATATATCTAACAGATACCAGCAGCTTGATGGTGGCTCATTGATCATTCTTCTTTTCCTACTCTTGTCAGTTGTCACGGGCGTGCATAATTGTGACTTAGACTTGCAAGTAATGTCCCTTAGCTCGTTAAAGGACCAATGGCCCATTAATTGTACCCAGAAGTAAAGAGCAGAGGGGGCACTGCACTTACATAGGAAATCGATGACCAGACGCCCATCGCAGAGCCGACCGGTGGATCTGCCGAAGAAAGTGCGGCCATTGGGCAAGTTGACGGGGAAACCGAGCCCAGCAACGAGTCCACCAGTGTCGGAGTTGGAATCGCCGAAGTTGAATATGACGGGCGGGTTCTTGCACTGAGCCACAGCTGGGTGGGGAAGAGTGAGAAGAACGGACACCAGTGCAAAGGAGAAGAAGAGGAAGAAGAAGAAATGGTGAGAAGCAGAAAGAGCCATGCTGCTGCTCTGCTTTTGATTTGCAGTTTGGTTTGGTGTATTGGTTTATGTTTTGTTTGGGGAAAATTGTACCTTTTGTGTAGTGTTTGTATACTAAATTTGTGGGGCGCAGATTCTGGTTGACGCATTTTGCGGGGCCACTGTAATAGCACCGGACGAGATTAGGATAACTAGTTCACTTACTACAGCACTTTAGAGGCAGCATGTCCACCGTCACTCCAGCCAGCGAGGTTACTGACCTTTACACGTGTTTTTCGGATCAGGTTTCAGCTATCCAACCCGAGCGATGTAAATTTTTTACTTATCGTCCAATTTTATTTTATTTTTTTGAGAATTATCAGAAATACATTGTCATTGTCATGAGGGGCTGAACCAGAATTTTTTTTCAAAGGGGTGCAAAAATTCTATCGAATGCACCCAATTGTTTTTTATAGTAAAATAATATTATATAGATATTTTTTTTAAATCTCTATATAATCACTGAATTAAACGCAATTTTAAAACTTTACTAAATCTCTATATAATCACTGAAATTAAACTCTATCAATGTTTCGATACTCAAAATTTTAGAATTAAACTCTAGGTTTATGATACTTTTAATGTTATATACATGCAAAATAACCCAAGACTATAGCATAAGTATCGACATACAAATAACATAAATACTAACAATACCTTAACGATCCTTTACCAAACCACTGGGCCCCTCCGTCAAACACTCAAGTCTCAAGTAGACAACACTCAATAGACAACAGACAAATTCACCACGGCTGGATGCAACTCTACCACGAATTGGGATGAAGCAACATACAACAGACAAATTCCCACCAGCAAATCCCAACAATCGTCTGTGCAGCAGCTCGCGGCAGTCACTGGGTGAGGCACTCCGTCAAGTAGATCTGGTCACGTGGTCGGATGGCGTCAAACAGTGGCACTCCGTCAAACAGATCTGGTGACTGGTCGCGTGGTCGGACGCCGAACAAAGACTCGGAGATCTACAAGGTGGGTTCAGACCGTTTAGTAGCGTGGCGTCACCGGCAATATGCCAGATCTAGTCGCCGATCATTACGTCCACTGTCCACCGGTGAGAGAGAGCGCCGAGTTGTGGTCTCGGGGAACGGGGTATCGGCGATGGGGGAACGGCATCTCTGGAACGGGGTGGTGCGATTCCTGAAAACCAAAAAAAAAAAAAAAAGTGAGGGGGTGCTTCAGCCCCCCCTTGCCACAACATAGGTCTGCCCCTGATTGTCATATGATGCTAACAACCCCTGTCCAATAAATAGTACCAAAATAAAGATAAAGAACCAAAAAAAAATTGATTATAAAAAGGTGACTGACTAGTTAAAGCAAACAGTTTCAAACAAGATAAAACTTAACTAAAATCAGATAATTATAAACACAAACAGAAAAGGACTAAAAATAAACAAGCAATAAAACAACACCAACATAACACCAGACATGTGCCCCTTCACTGCAACGTGGCATCAATCCTCATGCATCCACGTCAGCGGCGAAAAATCCACCTTATCCTCCCATCAAAACGATGCGGGTCCTCGGAGAGCACTCGAGCAAACACATCATCAACAGCTTCAAACCATTGTCGATTGTCCACCTTCCGAACAACCATTGACTGTCCACCTAACCGAACAGAAGCACCCGGTCGAAACCAGCAGAATCGCCAAACCTTACCAACAGCAATTTGTAACCCCTCGCAATCTTCAATCGAAAACACCAATTAAAACCACCGAGACCCAACAGCTACCGAACAAACATAACTCACAACCTTTTTTAGGACAAGGGAGGAGGGGGAATCGATTTGGGGGGGGGGGGAATGAAAACTTAAAAGAAGAAAACCTAACAATAGACTTACCATCTCAACTACAACCCACGGCAGTGTGGCAAACGCACCCTACGACGAAATTATGCTACAGGGGAAGCCCACCACAATCCAATCACGAAGTACCCCCAAGGATCCGAACAGCGAACCTCGAGCAACGCCTCCAACCAAGCTCTAATGCCGCAAATCGTGGATAACAACCGGAGCAAGTACGACTATTATAGCTACGATGGTTGTTCAGCACACCATACCCACCAAGATCCTACACAAACGCCCTAGCTAGACATCAACCTAAGTTACCACATCACCACACGCCAGAAAGTTCGACGGAGTCGGAATAAAGAGAGAAAGGTGTGGGGTGGAGACATGCTCTATTTTCTCCTCTCATAAAGGCTCACTTATCTCCCAAATATTAAATGGTGTATTTCAGCGATATAAATTATTGTTGCAAATTTTAACCGTAAGTAAAGAGTTTCACCAAGAAGTATTAGGTTGTGTTTGGCGCGTCGAATAGGACAGAATATATCATATCGAACAAGGCCGAATAAACATAAATTATACTCTGCGTTTGGATCAAACCCATAATAAAGACCGGATAAGCATCAAATAGGATTACTCTGTTGCCTTAATCACAGGCAGCAACCGCTATCCTAAACCCACCACCAGACCCATAATAACCATCAAGACACTACCGATCGCAGATTTTCTCAACCACCACGATTATCGATTTCCTCGACCACTATTGATTTGCCAATTATTCCATCCACCACTACACTATTACCGGTCAGCGATTGGTGCAGGGCATACGGGTCTTGTGCCGGTAGTGGCTGTTGCGATGCTCTACTTGGTTTTAGTGCCGGAACACGTTTTCCCTTCTCGTGTATGTTCTGTGTTTGAGTACAAGGGGCTTTTATAGGTAGGAACAACTTCCCTACTTATCACATAACTAAATGGGTTAAATACACGTTAGTACCCTGAAATCTGACCTGAGGGTCCAAACACAAAAGGGTCTGTAGTTTCAAATTTATAATAAATAAGGATTTATGTCTAAATTCTTAACGATCTAGCAAAACCGTCCTGGGCAATTTTGTCGGGACAGATTTAATTTTCTTTCTTCTCTTTTTCAATTTTGCACTTCTTTTCTTCACTGACCCACCCGCCCCTCACTCGTCACCCACTCCACCCTACCCTACCCAGCTTGCCCCTTGCCCAAGCCGCAACAATTCCCCAAAAACACAAAGACACAAATCACACATAAACCAACAAATCACCGCATGTGTCAGTCTCATCACAACACCGCCGGAGCCAACCTTGCCCACCAACGCCAAGACTACAACAACCACCGTCGCACCACCATCACCAATCACCATCGTTGTGGCTCACCTAAAAGCACCAGTAGATCGGCATCACCACCGCACCACCAAATCACCACAACCTGTCGGCATCATAGCAACCCCACCAACAGTCAAATCAGAGTCGCATGCGGCCCAATCAATCCCCGATCGATCACCAACCCATCATCGCCGAACGCGTACCACCGGTCTCACCACCTGCCGAACCATCGACCAACAATGTCATCATCGGCGATCTCTCTCAAAACCAAGAACAAGTCATCGTCAGCACACCCTAGCACCACCCCCATCGCACTAAAACTGAAAATACCTCTCTCTAGATATTTCATGGACTTGTGGGTGAAAATCTCATATGTGGGTGAAAATTTTAGATTTCTAATAAAGATAAAATTTAGATATCAAAAATTTATTCAAAATCTCTTCAAAATCTCACATGTGAAAAATTAAAATAGAGTACCGATTTTGCCCCTAACAGATTTACTGAAGTCATTATTTATTACGAATTTGAAACTACAGACCTTTTTGTATAAAAAATAAATATTTAGACCCTCATGTGAGATTTTAAGGTACTTTCAGGTACTGACATGTGGTCACCAGCTTATTCAAGGTTACTCTTTATATTCGAGTTTGTTTTTTACCCGAGTCTGTATCTTCTCTTGAGTCCATCCTCTTTCCTCCAATCTGTTTGTTTACTCGAGCCTACTCTTTCCATTCCATAGCCCAGCATTCACTTTTACAATGAACCATCAATCTTGAGAACTCTGAGAGCTATTTCTTTGAATAACACACAGGGTATCCTTGCAGGTTATTTTCTTGATTATCCAGGACTGTTATTTTCTTGATGACTAATTCCTTGATTAACACACATGGTATCTCTGCATGTTATTTTCTTGATTAACCCTGGCGGTTATTTTCTTAGATGAATCCCAAGGACTATTTTCTTGAATAGCTCGGAGCGGCATTTCCTTTTTTAACCCTGAAGGCTATTTTCTTAGTCGACCATTAGGATTATTGAGAGCTCATATCACTTCATTGAAAAAACTTTTTTGTTTTATTCAAGAGTAATAGGGCTTCACACTGAAATCCCAACTCGGCCGAGTTGGGATTTCCATATATCTCTTTAGTTCTTAATTAACCATATAGGCTACCCTCACGTGCTATTTCTATTGAACGATTCCCTACATTAACAATAGCGACTCCTAGCAATATACACTTTAAAATCCCGATCTCGTTTTTACTACACATAGGGGTGCAGACAATCAATCTTAACGTATTGTTAAGAAATCATTTGGCAGCATTTACAACGGCGGAATTTTGACACCCACCATTAGAAAGGTGACCATTAATCTTATAGTGACAATTAGCTGAGCTTTTTTGCATCATAAGCACTTTGGTGACAAACAATATCCCTCCGGTAACTTCGGCCGCAGCATGCAGGCCGACCCCTTAGTAAAATGGGCTTGGACTCCTTTCGGGTTCTATTCAATAAAGAAGATAACGTTTCCATAAGTCTCTACCCAGCCTCAACTATAAGCATTGAGCTCTGGGCTGGGCTCAGCCTTTATAAGTTTTAACTGGATATTACCCAGCCTAAACTCAACATCAGCTTTTAGCTTTGCAATTTTTCGAAGTTGAGCTCCCAACTTGATTAACATTATTTTGACTAGCAGCGGGGACACACACGATACGTGTACCACCATACAGAAATACTCTTCAAAAGAAGAAGAAGAAGAAGAAGAAGAAGAAGAATTCGGTAGACATGCAGCACGCCTATGATTTATCTAATATCAGATCTTAAAAAAGTATTCATCTTAGCCCAAGTACTAACCATCAAACAAATCCTATCAATAATTTAAGATTTAGAACTCAACATCAGCTTTTAGCTTTGCAATTTTTCGAAGTTGAGCTCAAACTTGAATAACATTATTTTGAATAGCGGAGGGGACACACGCGATCCGTGTGCCACCATACAGAAGTACTCTTCAAAAAAAGAAGAAGAAGAAGAAGAATTCGGTATACATGCAGCACACCTATGATTTATCTAATATCAGATCTTAAAAAAGTATTCACCTTAGCCTAAGTACTAAGCATCAAACAAATCCTATCAATAATTTAAGATTTAGAACTCAATTTAAGATTAAAAAAAAAGATCATTGGATTGGAGTGAACAAGAGTTTCTGGGGATGGAAAAAAGGAAAGAAAAAAAAACTCGTTGGATTCAAGTTATGAGAACTTATGAGCTGATTTTGCACCTTTGGTCGGTTTCATCTTTCCGAAATTTACTCCATTTTCTTTTCTTTTTTCCTTCTCAAACTTTATTCTCTTAGTACCACATGTCACCTTTTCTAGAATGGTAGTTATGTAACACTAAAAGATGTGTTACACAAAAATGGATGTTCTCATTGTATATAGTATATGTAAATGTGAGTATGGAGAAATATTTTGGTTGCAGTTCCTTACGTAGAATAGCTTATGACCTTCCACATAGACTACTAATTATCGCTCAATTTTGGTAGTGGCCTTTTATAGACACATACTTAACCATAATTCTTTACCGTAACTAATTGAAAGTTACTAAGCATATTTAGAGATCATAATTTGTGATTATAAAGATTAGTTGTAGATTATTTCTACAATCCTGAGTTGTAGTAAGAAAAATTATACAAATATTAGATTCAAATTCCATCCACAACACCCCTTCAAAAGTTTCTTTCTTTCTCTCTTCACTTTTCCTTTCTATTAGAAGCAGACAAGTTGGAGCATTACTGCTAGCCATCGGTTTTGAACACGTATTTCCCAAGCCAAAGTGCTGACTCTTGAGAACTTCTTAACTACACATCAAATCAGAACACGAACAAAGAACAACTATTGCAGAAGTCAATTTCTTCAAAATCTACCTAATGAGTGTTAAACAATTTCCCTAATTTTAATTTTTGAATTGAAAAAGTAGAAAAAGTGAGCTTTTAACTTTAGAAAAAAGAGAAATAATTAGTCAGCAAAACATTATAATAATGAATTATATGCTCATGGAATTTTGTCCAATGCGACGCCTTTGAAATTATAATTTTTTGATAAATAAGATATGAGTTTTATTAAAATGTTACAAAGATTTTTCAAGTCAGCTTTTGCCTTCACATTTTCAATATAAAAGAAATATGAGCCATGACACCCCATAATTATCTCAAACTAATAAGACCTCAACAAAGAAAGCAAGAAACAAACAAGCATTTCAACTCACACTAACATAGAGGAGACAACCGAGTACAAAATGCGCAAGGGGTCGCAGGAACCGAGAGTAGATCCACCCCCTATGGAAGCACAGGTTAAACAAGGGATCCCTTTCACCGTAAGCCCCGTTACATTCCAGCACAAGATCAACGTGCGAATGCAACCTCGCCTCTAAAAAGGGGGAACCAAACCAACCACAACCTGAGGCTAAAACTAATGAAGAAGAACATAAGTACCCCACCCCCACTCTCGAACCTGTTTACCAATGGGAGACTGAACTACCTCAGACATAACCGTTCCTTCTAGCTCTCCGAGACAAAATTCGCCCCACCCTTACCTTCTCTAATGAAATCCATAACTATATTTATACATTAACCTAGCTAAAGAAAAAAAAAGGTGGAGAACACAGCTAGATACCTAAGAACCCCTCCAAAATGCCCTTCAAGACTTGCAACCAGACCACACAAATCAGACTAATACCCTACAAACCATTAATCACTCGCAAAAAAAGGTTAAAAACGATAGGGAAATAAGTTTCAAATGTTTGTAGTGAAACTACCGGTAATCCAGTAGGACTAGACCACCGCCATTGCATCTTTGACCAGTCATCAGCGAAATTTTGGCCACCATCGGCGATGAGGCAGCAAGCTTCAAATTCGAATCATCCTCTTCCCAGTGAAATGAACTGATCAAGATCAAATGGTTGGCTTTTTATGGATCAAATAACTTTCTTAGATCAGCAGATTACGTAGATTTAAAATATTTAAAGAGACCTGGCGAGATCCAAATGTACACTAATATGTCACCACTATAGATCTTGTAGATTGATGGTAGGACATATGAACCTGAGTGTTCACCATTGAGCCACTACCTGTCACCGACCGAGCTTTGTGAACTTCTCGTGTAGGATAATAAACACAAAATGAAACTCTACAACAACATCTGACTACGCCAGAGACTGCCAGCCGTCCAATGTGCTTTAACGCATTGTAGTGTAGTGATTAGATGTGCTGCTAGGGTTAGTAATTAGAGAGATAAGAGAGTTTAGAGTCACGGAGAGGAAAATATAAAGGTTCCAGGCTTGAAATTACCATTTGAAGTCAACAATATTGAGGATAAGGGAAACGTACACTCAGTACCCTTGAGCTTTGAATTTAATATACTTGGTACCTCTTTATTCAAAAAAGTTACACAAGCACCCCTTGATATTTGGGTTCATGTATAAAAAAAAATTCCCTTAAGTTATCTTGACATCAAAGGTTGCTATTAAAATTTAATGAAAACCCAAAAATACCCATCAATAAAGCCCAAAAAATCAAACCCAAACCAGGGGTTCCATTACCCCTACTCACAGATGCTGCCGTCTGCTTAACCCTTCCACCACTGACACTCTCATCAATTACCCGATCACCACTTCCACACCTGCACCCACACTCACACAAACCCACAAAGCACATCCCACATAGGCACACCGACCCCACAACCGCGAGCGCGCACACACACACACACTCTCTCTCATGATCACAACTCATGCCCCCTTTACTCTTTCCACCACCGATGATCCCCTACAACAAAATTACTGTACACACATACAGGCACAAGCATGCTTTCCAAATTTAGTGTTATAACCATATTATTGTGTTTTTTTTTCTGAATCGCGAGGAAGAGGAAGAGGTGTCTGTGTGTGTGTGCAGATGAGGGGGGGGGTTGGGGCAACGTGCGTGTGTGTGTATGATGTGATGGTGGTAATGACAGCTAATAGAGGTTGGGGGTGGGTGATGGGGGTAAGGTTGACGATGGTGGGAGGATGGGGAAGGGAGGTGGGTTGCCGGTGGTAAGAGGTGGGACTGTTTGTGTTCTATGAGATAACTTATGGCTAATATTTAAAAATTCATGACTTCAGTAAGGAAAATTTATTAAGCCGTTTTAACCAAAATGTAACGGTAGGGAGTGTCATGTAATTTCTCGAATACGATGAGACGGGTGAGAATAGTAGCAAGTGTGTAAATTCTAAAACTCAAGGATACAGAATGCATTTTTCCTAAAGGAGAATGGCATTCATACTCCACTTTTATACTGTTACATCTTATTTGTATATTCAGTGGCACTTTTATTTATCTAGTAATAAAAAAAGTACCATTAAAAGAACGTAAAAAGTTCAACAGTAACAAAAGTATGAACAACATCATCGTATTTAAAAGGCAGTTGGCAGTCCTACGCATAGTTTGAAGCTTTTCTTCTAGGTCAAAGGTCCTTTATTCCATTTAGCACAATCACAAATGTACAATGTAAACATGGCGGAGGGAATGGGGGGCACAGGTGGGCCGGTGCCCACCTCATTCTTAGTGAATTTTTTATTCTATATGGTATATTTTATCCTTAACGAAAAAAATGTCCACCTAAATTTTTTTAAAATATTTAAAAGAGATATATTTTTAGTCACTTTATATGTTAAGTTATATAAAAATTCTAAAAATAGTTAAAAACAAAAGTTTTTTTGGCTATTAGAAATGCTAAATTTACTAAAGAAAAAAATTTATACCCTTAAAGTCAACACAAAAAAAATTCCTTATTTTCTATTGTTTTCAAAGTCTGAAAGCCACATAATAAAGAGAGGCATGGAGCACACCGTCTTCTCAGTCCCCTCACCGGCCTTTCGTCCTTAACGCCATGGCCCATTGCCTCCACTGGCAGGTCCACCTCCGGTGACTGACATAGTCGCGTAGATGGTAGATTCAATGACGGCAGAATGGTTGAAGTTGTGATGTATTACTCAAATCATCGATTCAACTATTCCTCAAGCTTTGTCGATTGACACTCTCCTCGTATTTTCTTTCCCAAATTATCAGTGTCTCGCTTAATTTTCTCCACGACAATCCCTTTAGCTTAAAAATCATGAATAACCCTTTTTTTTCTTTCAAATATAAAGCCACCATTCTTCCATCGATTACTGGAATTGCTCCACTGCTTCCATGCAAAGTCGCAAACCCTAATCTTCCACTTTGAAAGCAATCTAAGATCTAGACTTCCGGTGTTTTTTCTTAGAATTTCTAATTCCTTGAACTTGAACCCTTTCCTTTTTGTTTAAAATTAGAATTTGAAAATTGAGTTTTGAAACTTACAATTCCCAATTGAGAATTGGGGCCGCTAGTGGGATTCTTAATTTCAGATTGAGATTTTGAATTTTTTATTTTCATATTGCAATTGCTACTCGTGAGTGGTGAGTGTATATGTTTCAGATTGAGGTTTGTTGGGATTTTTTATTTAGGATTGACAGATTGGCAATTGTTGCTTGTGGTTGCAATTAGGAAGTATAGGAATTTAGCATTTGAGAGAATTTAACACTGAATTTGGCAATTGAGGTTTGAGAATTTGGAACTTTCCTAAACAAGTTGAATATACTGCCCATCTGACGAATTGGGAAGTTCGAATTGTCGAATTGGGAAGTTCGAATTGTCGAATTAGAGTTCTTGTTTCTTACCTCTTTGGCCCACGTTTATCATTTTGTAAGGTTTAACTCATTGACGAATGTATTTTAAGCAAATTTTTTTGACTATTAAATGCCTACCTTAAACTATGTTTCTGACTCCGCCGCTAATGTAAAGCAAAACATCCTATACATACTATAGGATGTGTGAAAGAAAGTTTTGATGCAGACGTTGATAGTTTGCTTTCGTAAGTGTGACGCTACGTTACTTGCTTGCTTGCATGGAATACTATACCAAGAGTCCAACACAGATTAGCACCAAAAAAAAAATAGTCCAACACAGATCATCAATGTCGACGACAAACTTAACTGCATGCATACAAACTGGAAAACTTTGTTTGCTAGCCTTTTAGAATTATGTCATTCTGCATTGTAGCAACTTTTTCTTAGAAACTAATTATTAGAATGTTTACTTGTACGGCTTCAACTTTTACCCTACTAGCTTAACGTTTGCCAAAAGCAATTGAAGTTAATGTACCAGGGGAGTAAGGATCCAACGAAGATAGCCACAACCATTCATCCAAGAATTTTAGTCTGGTTGATGATTTACTAAGAAGTATGGGCTAAAGTTCTAAATCAGTTAAGAATTGGGCGTACTCTTAGAACTTGGTCACAGTTCTTGCAATATGCTGGCAATAAATTCAGGAGTAAGAGTTTCAGAGCTTCCTTGAGCAAATTAGCTCTGGTTGTGACAATGTATGGTATTTGGAATGAAAGAAATCGGAAGACATTCACAGGGCAACGAAAGGGAATTGATGGACTAATTACTTAGATTGAATTGTGGATACTCTATAGAGTTCTGAGCTGGAGGAAGATAGATGGTATCATCAATGGGAAACCATCAGCTATGTCTTAATTGGAACATACCTCTCACAGTGCTACAAAATTAAAAGCCTGTTGTAATTTTTTTGATTTTATTTTCCTGTAGCTTAGTTGTATGGAAAATAGATAGATATTGTGTATTGAGCTTTCATAGTAATAAAAGGACCTTTTACCCCAAAAAAAAATAATTATAGTCGCTAAATATTTTTAGTGGTGTTTCTTTAGTAATGCGAAAAAAGTGCTACTTAGATTGTCGCTAAAGGAGTTAACAAAATTGTTACTAACTCTGTTTGGTAAACATGGGTAGCAGCAAAATGTTATTTGTGTGGCATTTACCATTTTTCATCTTTCTAATGTACAACCCTATCTTTTGACTTGAATAACCTCTTAAATTTGTCATAGTTGAGGATAATAGTAAATTCAGTAAGACCGTCTCATTTATTCTTTCTTCTTTCCAACACAGCAATAGCGAAAATTTCAACACCATTTTTATTTGATTTTATAATATATGTGTTTTACATCTAGAGCCGCCTTCTCTTCTCTCTTTTGCACTTTACATAATTCCTTTTTGGAGTGTGGGTGTCACTTAAATTCAGCCGAACATTAAATCATGGGACTGATTTTGAACAAATACATAACTAGAGTATGGAATCAAAATGGTGGCCATCAGCAAGCAACCACCAGTAGGACCCCATTCCCGGAAGGAAGGGGGTTGCTCCAATTTGGTTGCTACAAGTTTCCGAAAGTAGAAGCTGGCAAACACTCGGATCAACTGATGAAAAGTAACCACCTTTTAGCCTTAAGCTTCTTGTCCCATATATATCACAAATCCCATGCACGAAAGCTCCACTGTTACAAGAAACCTAAACGGTTTTCCACTTCCCCTTTTGCCTTTCCGCCACCATTTCTTGATATTCCTGTTCTTGTACACCACCATCTTCATCTATAAATATCTCCTCCTTTCCTCTCTTGTTCTATCTCTCAATCCGAGCTCGATCTTCTTCGCGTATAAGCTTCTTTCTTCTTCTTCACCTTTTGAAGGAAGGGGTGAACACGGAAGGAAGAAGAATATACGATGGCGGGAGATTTGGTTCCGTTCTTGACAATGGTTCTCCTACAAGTGGGTTATGCTGGTATGAACATCACTTCCAAGCTTGCCATGGATTCCGGCATGAACCCCTTCGTCCACGTTGCTTATCGCCAAATCTTTGCTTCCGTGTTTCTCGCCCCTTTTGCTTATTTCTTGGAGAGGTACATATGCGTTTTATACACACAAACATTCACTTCTTACGTACTGTGTGTGATTCGTGCGTGTGGTTAGGGTTAATTCTTGAATGTTCATATACTGTACACACGATGGGCTTTTAATTAGGCCATAATTTGCACTATAGTACTATATGCTTGGTTGCCAAGAAAATGAATATTTTTAGGTCCTCAATCAAAGCCAAAGGAAGGCTGGAACGCCGATAGACGTCGTCTATGATTGAATTCACCCGACCTGAAAGTGTTCATTTTGGGAACGGACATAGCGCGAAAAAACTGAGCGTTTTTTATCACAACCTGTAGAGCGGTCTAATATCTCACTTTTCTTGAAATAGTCTGCGTTTCTTGATGCTGTTTTCCTACTTTCCCTTGCATGGTGATGTGTTCTATAGGTTATACTCAATCATGAAACAGAAAGTGCGTAACCACAATTTCTGGTTTTCTTTCCAACTGTCTCTTACGTACGTTGGAGACTTGGAAATGCAATAGAGATATATTCTGAAAATTGAAACAAAAACCTAACCAGATTCAGGGAGAATGCAGGGCTGTAGTGTCACCGGCCTTTTGGTCATGCTTATTGTCAAATCTCAGAGTTGCACTGTTGTCAGGTTCTTGTTAGTATAATTCAAAAGCAATGAACCGTTACTGCATGCCTCGTGCCTTTCATGACCTTCATTCTTAATTAGCATGTCTTTCTATGGACATTTGCCTTCTTGCGAAGCCATAAAAATACGCGTGCGCGTACGTTAATCCGTAAACCAAGACGGAACGTTTGTTTGTCGGCTTCATTTCAATCGTGTGTTTCTTCTTTCTCAATAACGCAACAATAATTGTAGGCGTACGTGATTGCATTATTGAAATTTGGTCATGTTATTTAATTCAATTACCTTATTTTTATCCAAAAAAAAGGAAAACATGCACTCACACATCTACAAAGAAGAAAAGTTGGAATTTGTAACATTCAAGCTATCACTTGCTCTAAAAGGTTAAACCGTTAGAAAGCGTGTCTAACAAAATTTGTCATGCTTAACGATAACTAAACGTAAATGGAAAAGCTATAAATAGAGTGCCAAAGATAGTTACATACTAATTACAACGATATTCAGTCGATTTCTCTTGCGTTGTTTCAGAAAAACAAGGCCTAGGATGACACTATCAGTTTTCTTCCAGATTTTCTTATCTTCCATATTCGGGTACGTCCTAAGCTTTTCCAGTTCTACCCAACTCAAATTTAGTTCCTTATATTTTGCTCCTAAATAATATTTTACCAAAGTACAATATCTTTTTATTCTCTTTTTTGCGCACTTACTTCTGTATTTCCATAACATTTGCAGGATAACCCTGAACCAGATTACCTATTTTGTTGGGTTAAAAAATTCAACTCCAACAATTGCATGTGCATTGACAAATATACTTCCTGCAGTCACTTTTCTCCTCGCTGTTCCTTTCAGGTACATTTCTTCTTTATTTAGTTAACATTGTCCTAAAATATATTGTGCCATGGCTACCTTCAGTTTCCTGAATAATTTTTTTTTGTATATAATCTTTGTTTTCCCTGTTTTGATGTTTGGTAGACTAGAAAGCGTGGGAATCAAGAGCAAGACGGGGCAAGCAAAATTACTGGGAACAATATTGTGTGTAGGTGGTGCCATGTTATTGTCATTTTACCATGGACCTGTCGTCCGCATACGGGAATCAGGCATTCACTGGAGCTACGCTGAAAATGTGGGAAGCAATGACCAAATTAATGTCCATGGAAACTTCATCTTAGGCCCGTTTCTCCTGATTGCAAGTCCTGTTTCATGGGCTGTATGGTTCATTATTCAAGTAAGCAACAATGAGAGCTAATCTCTCTCTTGTCCTACTTCAAACTGTACCAGTATGGCTTGTTTTCTGACTTTCTTCCTTTCTTGTTTGCGTTTTCATGATTTTTGCAGGCGAGGATGAGCGATAAATATCCAGCTCCCTACTCGAGCTCGGCGTTGATGTGTTTACTGGCCAGCGTCCAGTGTGTTATTATCAGCTTATGTGTCGACCACAGCCCAGCTGCATGGTCCTTGAGCCCTGCCATCAGGGCTGTTTCAAGTGTTTACGCGGTATGATTCATGCACTACATGATATAAAATGTCGCATACAAAAGATAAGGCTACCCGACTGATTTACTGAACACTGAAATTTTGTAACATGCATGTGCCTGCTGTTACTGAGACTTGTAGTCAAAGTGACTAAAGCTGGCTCCCTAAATCTCACCGATTTTAGCAACTTCAGTTTCTAAATACTAAGAAAGAGGAATTTGACCACACCTCAAAATTAAATGTAACATCTGCTGATTTTTTGCCGAATGAAAAGGATAACAGAATTAATCAAACCATATGTATTGGTTTTCAGGGAATTGTGTGTTCTGCACTAGCGTTTTGCCTACTGTCATGGTGTATCGGAAGAAAGGGCCCTCTCTATGTCTCGGTGTTCAGCCCCTTGTTGCTCGTTATCGTGGCCATTCTCAGCTGGACTTTACTCCGAGAGAAACTATACATGGGAACGTAAGTACATGACTAAACTTTTTGCAGTAAAATTCGAATTGGTATTAGGCTGCAACTGATATGCGTATGCTAATTCAAGATCATGATCAAGCATTTAGCGCAAACATAAGAAATCAAGCAACTTGCAAATAGTACCTTAGCGCCTACCAACAGTGGAATTGACACAGGTTGATTAACATGTACTGTGGTTTGCATGGTTCAGTGTTGCAGGGTCTGTCTTGATTGTTATGGGACTCTACGGTGTTCTCTGGGGAAAGAACAATGAAACGAGCATGACGAGCTATGTTGTGAACAAGGTGGTGGACGAAGAGAATCATGGCGTGCAGGACGAGTTGGAATTGCAGTTTTCAAAGCATTAAAATGGCAAAACCTTCTTCAAGCTAAGCTAAAGGAAGAAATGGTGATCTAGAAAGCTAAAGTAAAGGATAGAAGAGGTCAATGTGATCCCTTAGTTTTGGGCAATACTGACAAAAGATGAAGGGTGATTGACTGCTTGTGGAGGGATGGCCGGCTTCAAATTTTCTTGCATTTAGTATTTTCAAATTATAGCTGTAACAGCAATACGCAAACAAGAAATAAGATTGGCGGCAAAAGTTTGCTTTGCCACAAAAGCATCTGCAGTTAGTACAGTGGCGGAGCCAATTTTTTTTTTTAAGGTGGGCACTAAAAATTTCAATCTGAAATTAACAATATCACTAATAGCAATTTTCAAATTCTATCAATTTCTAATTGTAAATTGCAAGTTCCAAAACTCAATTTGTCACATCATTAATTGATATATACAAAAAATGAAGGGTTCCGATAAATAGAAAATTTAGAATCAGTCACCGGATATTTCCTTACTTTTATGGACTGCGGTGACCATTAATATCGCCGTAGAGAAATTGACCTGGCGACTGCCGTCTGTGAGCGTTGTTGCCAGCAGCCTGTGAATCGGTCCTACAGCCTGCCTGAGCACGTGAGGCCGTGACATTTGGGCTTTGGGTGTCGTGACTCATAAGCCCATCACCTGCCGGAGCTGGACCGACAAGTGGAGGCAGTGGCGTTGACCATTGAGGGCGTGCCGTCGTGAGGTAACGCCGGTGTGCGGTGAGGGAATAGCGAAGGAGGCGGTATTCTCCTGTTCGCATATGTGCCTTTAATGTTTTGAAAGTATTAAAGCTTTGAAAACCGTAGAAAGTGAGAACAAAAATAATTTTTGTGTTGACTTTATCCGTAAACTAAGTCTTTTATTTTGTGTAAGTTTAGCATTTTAAATGACTAAAATGATATCCTTCATAACAATCCTTGAAACTTTTTTAGATACATTAACATGTAAAATGACCACAAATACATCTCTTTTAAGTATTTTTCAAATTTTAAGATGAGCACTTTTATCATTGGAGATAAAATATACCATATAAAGGACAAAAATTATGGAGAAGTAGGTGGGCACCGGCCCACCGGTGCCCCCCCACTCCCTCCACCACTGGTTCTGTATTCACAACCTTTTTATATGAAGAAGCGATTTTACTAATAATAATGGAGTGTGTAAAAAGATCGGATGTATCATAAGCTTTACGACTAGGATGAAATTGTCCTTCACAAAACTCAACTGAGCGAGCAAATAATAAGCTTGAAAAAGATTAACACCCTAGAAGTGAAAACAGCCCGGAAATAGTCTGATTGGCAGCGATGATGCCTACAAGCTGCATCGTTGGATTAGTTGCACTCGTCGTGCCTGCTCGTTTCAAATAGAGCCATTCCAAGAGCCATACATTGACAAGAAGTTTTCCAACAATTGTAAAAATTTGAGCTGAAAATCGCTTTCAATGTTATAGATGCCGATCAGGTGAAGAAACCCATGCTCAGCTAATTACCTGATTTATTGACATGACTCAATGAGTCACAAAAACCCCCACCTAAAATGAACTACAACTTGCCTCATCACTTATCACAAATCTAAAACAGCAAATTTTTTATCATATTCGTTATCTGTTTTTTTACAATGATGAAAAAAAAAATATTGTTTTGTGTACTTTTACCATTTTATATTTTCGTTTTTGGTAAAATTACTCAAACAGTGACAAAAAACTGAAAACACCTTAGAGGTGTTTTCAATTTTTTTCACCAAAACTTAACCCAATGTAAGAAAAAGTAGTTGAAATTGTGAAAATGATAAAAGTACATGAGCGTGTTTTCTAACTGAATACGAAAATTATAAAAATGAAAACAGAAAACGAATATGGTAAACATACATGCCCTTAATATACTTTTTCTAAAGCTTGCTCTCAGAAATTAACAATAATCACTTTTCATGTGTGAAGAAATATAAAAAGAACACAAAAATAATTTAAAATTAGTACAACGTGCCATTCGACAATCAGTTGCTTGTTTGTGTACAATCGTTCATCTATGATTGACTAAAGTTTATCTCGTTGTTTTTCCATGTCTCAACGTCGTGACTCATGCCTTTTTTTCCCCGTTATGCTAAAATTAAAATGTCCTTGCATTTTTTTCTTTGGCCTTGGACTAAATTAAAGAATCAGCATCATATCATACATCAGTAAGTGTACGAAGTTTTGAAACAAAAACAGAGGGGTGACCTTTTTAACTATTGAGAACATCAGCATTCATGTTAACCAAAAAAAAAAAGAGAACATCAGCAGTCAGCGCAAGTCAATGTAATTTACTTTTTCTTTTTTGTTTGTTTTTAAAATCAAAGCACCATAAATATCGGTTTCCGTTTTTTGAAGAGGGCAGCGTCTCTCCTAGAAAGATCGTGTTTTGCTGCATATTTATCCCTCTGCGGACCATGTAAGATCCTTTGCATTTTGATTCACGATTCACACCCATATTTGTACAGACACGTCTTGCTTTGCAGATCTAGGTCTGGGGTTAGATCTGATCCGGTTTAGCTTTGCTCTCGTGTATTTACCTTCCTTTTTTGTCGTCGATTTTTGGTCTGTCTTTAATTCTGTTGTGTAGATTGGTCGATCAGCAATTTCCGTGCGAGGGTTTGTATCTTTTTTCGTAAATTGAAAATTTTCCTTGTTTCAGCTATAGCTTTGTTTGGTTGTTCGTCCTAGATTTGGATTTATGTTTTATGTTGATTTTGTATGTCATTTTTAGCTATTGATTCGTCCAGGGGCGTAGCATTTGAGGCATAGTGATTTCTGAGATCTCATTTCTGCTCGCGCTTTGTTAGGTTTAAATTTCCAGCTGCGTTTTGTTTCGTATATTCTTCACAGAACGTTTCTTACATGTTGTGCGATGTGGTATTTGGCCCATTCCCTCGAACCCCAAAAGGAAATGAACAAATCCTAATATATAAATAAATAAAAAACACTATTTTTCGGGGTGTATGTGATTTTATTGGTTTCTGGGTTTTCACCATCGTTGGGGTTCTTGGAATGTGATACTTCAGTAGAAAAGAAAAGCAGCTTGAGGTTACTTGAAAGCTTGAAGGCTTTAACATATCGTTATTTTGAGCAACTACGTTGAGAGGGTGATAAATAAGTTGTAGGTCTCCAAGATGGCATGATGTAGCTCGTCACATTTCTACCGTCTTATCTAGAACTTTATGCGATACTTTATGAGACTGTTTTAGTGGCTCACTTGTATTTTTTATCGAACAGACGTTGAACAACATGGGGTTGTCTTTTACCAAGCTCTTCAGTCGGCTTTTTGCCAAGAAAGAGATGCGGATACTTATGGTGGGTCTCGATGCTGCTGGTAAGACCACCATATTGTACAAGCTCAAATTGGGGGAGATTGTTACAACTATTCCTACAATTGGTGAGTTCTTTAACTATAGCAAGTACACAGAATGCAGATTAGCCTTATTTTTCTTGAATCCACTGGGTTTTAGGTTTTCTGTTACTTTAGTGTTGTATTACCATGTTAGCATGTCATATCACATGCTGAAGCACGATCTATGAGCTATATAAATCTTTAGTGTACCTCATTCACTTTCTACACGAAGTGACAGAAACTTCCTACACAAAGTGAATGTACAAAAAGATCTTGGAAAAAGGATAGATCTGAGAGTATATCTAGCTATTTATGGATTTTATAGTTGAGGGGCTTTTGATGCACACTTCATTTACTGTAGTTTACGTATCAATTTCGTTTTGAATAAAAGTAAATAAGTTGGATTTCTTTACCAGGATTTAATGTGGAGACTGTGGAATACAAGAACATCAGCTTTACCGTCTGGGATGTTGGTGGTCAGGACAAGGTACTTAGATTTATATAGCCAGAGTTCCTTGCCTTCCTCCAGTGATGAATCTGAATTATTTTAAAGCATTTTATGCTGTGAAACTTGTATATGCCCAACCACCAACAATCAAAGGTAGATAACCTCCCCAAGTAAAACTCAGCCGTGATCAGTCCTTGGCTTACTTTCCTCTATACATTAATAAATTCTATCCTTTTTGATTCTAGGGCTTATTGTCCACCAAAATTGAATTTTTTATTTGTTGTTGTTATAAATGCTACCGTTGGGCCTTTAATTAGTTGAGTTATGTGTTTTTTTTTTTGTATATTTATGCGCAACCCTTAAGATCGCCTTCCTCTATATCCAATGGAAGCGTGTCGAGTCATAGCTGCGCTATATTAAGGCTATATACGGAGATACATATACATCACTGATGTATATGTATAAGTATATATTGGTTTCTCTCAAGGGTTTCCTTTTGAGTTACCTATAGTCCCACCTCAATTTCTTTTTTGAGGCATCTTGGTACTTCGAATCTGTTCTCTCTTACTATACTGAACCCTCAGATTATTTTGGTTTGTTTCCAATTAATCTCCTGGTATGTCAGTCTAGGGGATTATCAGGTTCATAGTTCCATTGCATGTGTCTAATTCCGAGGTGGGAAACATTTATACACTTCTGGATTAATGTATGGAAAAATGAAAGTAAAGAAGGAAATGAGCCTCTCTACTATGGTGACATCATGTTGTCTCACTCATTTTCTGTTGGCTGATACATTTACGGTTAAGAGTAAAACTTAGATTATCACTACCCAAAGGTGCTGAATTCGAGTCCTCTCGTGTTTGTGTGTGTGTCTCCTTTTGACATGGTTTTATATGTATGGGTTCTACAAAATGTGATGACGATGGATAATCATTCTGGTCCTGAAAGTAAGAGCATTATGAGAGAATTTCCTACCCTCTAATACTTGATCATGGACACTTTCATAATGCGGAGGTTATCTGTTCCAGCTGCAGAGACGCTGCATGTTGTGCACTGAGCTAGCCATACAGCATTATTTAGTGGCAATTGCATTTCTCTTTCAAAAAGAATAGATGAAAAAGTCTTTTAAATAAGTCAATATTTCATATCTAAAATAGCAATTCACATGGTTAACAAATTTGAATATCTGACGGAGGGGTAAGAGGAGCATGCAAAGGGTTGCAGTTGAGATAGAGTTACTTAAAATCATCATATTGCCGCTTCATGGTTATGATTTTTATGTGGGAGATATTGTTGCTTATATGTGGATCTACATAATGTAATGATTTGTTTTTCTTTTGTCAAATTTGAAGTTGTTTGCTTGGATTTGATTCATGGGACAGGTTTATCTTGACTCTAACCATCCTTTAGCCCCATCTGCTGGCATAACTGGAACATGTTTTTGTGGGTTGTGCTTTTCAAGTGCATATAGGGGCATGATTAAATCTTTGAATCATATCTACTATTTGTACTTGCGTTGAGCATGCTTAAAGTTACAAGTTGTCATCTTACAAGGCATAGATACTGATTCTCGTGAGTTTGGCACTTTCAGATTCGGCCATTATGGAGACATTACTTCCAAAACACTCAAGGACTTATCTTTGTGGTTGATAGTAATGATCGGGACCGTGTTGTTGAAGCCAGGGACGAGCTGCACAGGATGTTGAATGAGGTATTAGACATCTTTGTTATCTGTCAATTATAAAGTTTATGGATTATTGACTTTGTATTATTGTATATCTACATTCTCAAAAATGAGAAATGGTAACACTGGGAGAAAAATATTACGTCCAATTTTATGATCATCTATATGACTAACTGCATTAGTTGCTCCTCAGCTTTTGGTTGCACCTCTTGTGCATCATAGTGGCAGTTCGCATCATTTCCATTATAACAACACATTCTTGAGCAGATGCGTAAAAAGATAATCTTGAGGCTCTGGCCCTGTCGTCTTAAAACAGTAGCATATTCCGATAACTATTGTGGTTGATACATGTTAGGATGAGTTGAGGGACGCTGTACTGCTTGTGTTTGCAAACAAACAAGATCTTCCAAATGCCATGAATGCTGCTGAGATAACTGATAAGCTTGGTCTTCACTCCCTCCGGCAACGCCACTGGTAAGAATCAACCCACGGAGTGCACATAAGTGCTTCAATAATTACTTTTTGTTAACTTGATCTGGTGCACTTTTTGCAGGTATATCCAGAGCACATGTGCCACCTCCGGGGAGGGGCTTTATGAAGGACTTGACTGGCTCTCGAACAATATCGCTAACAAGGTTTGTTCTACTTGACTGAATCACAATTCTCAGCAATAGAAGTGGCTTCATTTTCCTTAGAATCGATGCTGATATAATCTTTTTATGTGGCAGGCTTAATGGCATGACTTTGGATGGAGTTAATGGGCTTAATCTGGTGTCTAATTGGAGATATCGCTATGTTTATTACTTCCCTTGAGTGATTTGTTTTATGGTTTCATCGTATACTAAATGCACTGTATGTACATTTACACATTTTTCTGCTTGTATCATGCCCGCGGCATTATGTCTTGAGTAAGGATTTTGAAAGATTTAGTGCAGAAGTAAATGTGGTTCACTAAGAGGGCCTCTGAAAGGTGCGGCACATGCCTGTCGAAATGGAGCTTCAATTGTTCTCTTATTGATGCAAGTCCGTCCTAGCCTGTCCAACTACTAAATACATTTTTGGTCATCAAGTTCATGCAATTCTCTCTTCGATCCCGTTCTTGACGCCCTGCACATTTTAGGTCATCAAGTTCTTATATAAAGTTGGACGAGGTCGATCCTTACCCTCGTTATCAGTGTCAATTTTGCGTATTTCACGCTTTTGCTATTAATTACATGTCAACTATATCTGTTCTTTAGTCGCATTTCTACACAACAAACTAGTGATGATCCTCACTCGGGTTCTCTTTTGTAATGTCAAAATTGCAATTACAAGATTAAATTGTTTGGCCGCAAAGAGAGGGAGAGACGAAAGGCGGTTTTGAAGAAAATGTAAAGACAAAAATCAATGCAAAATGGTCCATTGAGCCAAAGAAAACAAAATTTGACTTTGGGCAAAAGTTATTGATGAGGCTGTAATAACATGCTCATTGGCCGTGACAATGTATAACCTGCCATTTTGCTAATAGATGCGTTACGGTAGAAATTACTCAAAATATTTTAACAAACTGATGCTAATATCAGGAAATAGAGAGTTGGTACTTAGGAAAACCGAAGAGGCTTGCATGGTGATTCACCGATTCCTTAAGATTACTTGATAGAACCTTGTAGGTACACAAGTGACGTATCAGCAAAATTGAACCGAAGTTTAATCTACGATTAAAATAAAAAGAACTAGTATGGAAAGTAGTTTGGAGAATGAATTAACTCATGCTAAGTTACCCGGTTCCTATTTACATTAGTCCAGGTCCTTTGGAGTTGCTTAGGGAGTATTGGAAGCACCGTTAGCATTCAAAATCATTTCTGTTTAACGATGACTAGTCTCATTTGTCAATGTCCGTTCTGTAAAAATTTGAAACTCTTTTTGCTCACTATCCGAATTGAAAGTTGACATGTACAACTCTTAAGATATCGACAATCAATGATCATTTAAAATATTGTTAGTGTCACTTTATTTAGCATCATTAAATAATAAAAGATCTGCTAAAAATTATAATTAAAATTATTAACAAAAATATCACCGATAATATTACATCAAACTGTGACGATATGTATGTTCCTACAACCCGTCAAAATTCATCCAAAAAATGTCTCCGTAATAATAAATTCCATACAGCCCTTGACAGCAGCACGTGGCATGGCGCCAAACGATGTTAAATGATTCAATATTTTTGCTCCTCATCGGAGTCCAGAGCTGGAGGTCAACGGAAGTGCTATACAACCCCCCCCCCCCCCCCAAGAAGAGCATGAACCCGGAAGGATCAGTGAAGTTTACTTTCAGACACTGCAATCATGGCGTCCAAATTTGGCTACTGAGGAATTTGATTAGTAGGATCTTCCCCATCTGCTTGTCCAAAGTCCAAACCAACCTTATATTTCAATTTCAACCATGTAAGAGTGCTTGTATTCCTTTGATGAATCATTCATTTATTGCTGCTTTTGGAAAGATTTGCTACTACGCCAAATCCCATTTGGGGACTTCCAAATTGCTTTTGTAAACTCCTCGTGATGAGTTTGGAATCATTCACTATAGGTTACTCGTAAAGCCTAAGCTATATTCATAATTGATTTTCTTGGATCCATCCATATTGCAGTTCTATCCGCGGTGCTCATTGACATGTTACAATATCTGGTAGTTTTCAGTTCTGTTTTGTTTCTGTATAAACCCCTCTAAAGGTTGTGTTGGAACAGATTTAGATACATGGCATTCCTTGGCTACAGTTTTAGTTTCCATATATTGGACTGTTCATTCAATAATCATAAACTTGGGATTGTGAAGACTGAAGTGTGTCCCTGGCAACCTCAGATATCAATAACTAGCACAAGCCTCCCAGGTCTAGGACCTCATGGAGAGAAGAAAAGCTCATCTTAACGTCTCGAGGTGCCTGATTTAGGTGCTCCACATAAGCCAAATTGCACATACAAATTCTTACAATTTTTCTTTCCAGGCTACACTCATTGACACACTTTAAGACTGCAATAGTATAGAGCAAGAACCTCACCAAACGGCCACAAGTGCACGGTAGATTGGTCAGAAAATCCCAAAAGCAATCGCGAGTTCACATACCGGTATGTACCTTGGCACTATCACATTCAAGCAGGGCGTAGGCACAGCCTTTGATTGTGATGGAACGACTATCTTAAAAACAGGTTGCAAGGCGTAGTCAGAGTCTTTGATTAACAAGATAGCAAGGCGAACGCAGAGTCTTTGATTATAATGGACCAATTACCTTAAAAGCTAGTTAGCAGGGTGTAGGCACCGTCTTTGAATATGATGGAACCTTTGCAATTAGTCAATTGAGTCGATGGTAACCTCAATGTGAAAATTGTGTTGGCATCTTATACTCGTTTTGAAATGCCCAGCTGTTTTTATTACTTCCAAGTGCATTAATATGTAGAGGTGAATTATTACTCTTAGCTAGATATTTTTTTCAAACTTTCGTTATATTGGTATATTCTTACCAATATTTCAAGCTAATGTACCGATCCTACAGTTTCTTCCTTCTTTTGAATTTTTTTCTTTCATTTCTTCTTCTTTTTTCTTTCTGTTTTGCCCTCTATAGTTACACATACACCCAGAATCCATGCCATACTTCATTCTAGGTGGGATTGGCCTCTGACTCGTACCTCAGGACAAAAGAATAAGAAAGATGGGGTTGTCTTTTACCAAGCTCTTTTCGCTATTGTTTGCCAAGAAGGAGATGAAAATACTTTTTGTAGGGCTTGGGGCTGCTGGTAAGACCACCATACTGTACAAGCTCAAACTGGGAGAAATCGTTGAAACTGTTGCTACAATTGGTATGTTCTCAGTTTTTATCATGCATAGATTCAACTTGACCTCTCTATATTGGATCCATTGGCTGTTAATTTTGTTTTTGTTAGCTTAATTGGGAGAAAATGTTATCCTACCAAAGCATATTCTTAAGCTGCAACATAAAAGCTTAGAACTCTGGTTTGCTTTCCTAGGATGCTTCCATCACTCTATGAAAGGCTTTCTTCCTTCACACACAAAAGTCGAAAACAACCAAACAAAGTGAAGAGAAGTAAACTTGATTGGCATGTAGGCACGATAGGCTTATTAATTGGCAGTGGAGTACAATTTTGGAAAAGAGCTTCATGGTTCTCTCCTGCTCTCCAAGCCGTCTAATAGGTGTAAATATTATGTGTCCCGGAGGAGTCGCCTATCCCCGCAGGATGATGTACACTCCGGAGAGGGGGTTGAAGCATGTTCCATGACCAAGGCAAGGTGCGCATGGTGTGATGAATGAGTGTGGTGCCCGGGGGCATGATGACATGATTGTGGCGCATGGGCGCGATGAAGTGAGTAAGGTGCCGGGGGCACGTTTGTGTCAATGGTGGCGCATGGGCGCGACAGAGTACGTATGGTGCCGGGGGCACGGTAGTGTGACAGAGAGCCTGGGGGCACGGCTGTATCAGCGGCGTGGCGCATGGGCACGGTGGAGTGTTGGAGTGTGATGCCCGGACGTCGGTGACGGGGGTCACAGAGACGACGTCCGGGCGACGGACGATGAGCGTCGCGGAGTTAGCGCGCGGGCGCGGGCGACGTCCGGACGACGGGCGACGGGGTCGCGGAGATAACGTCCGGACGACGGGCGACGGGGTAGCGGAGATGACGTCTGGGCAACGGGGGTCGCGGAGTTGTGTATGGTCCCTTGAAGAGAAGTGAAGGTGTTAAGTATGGTGATCAAAGGCCAAACCATAGGGGAAGTCCAAGGCTAACCCATAGGGGGAGGTGGAGGCCGACCCCAAGGGAAGGCCGAGGCTGACCCCAAGGGGGAGGCCGAGGCCGACCCCAAGGGGAAGGCCAAGGCCGAGGCCGACCCCAAGGGGAAGGCCGAGGCCGAGGCCGACCCCAAGGGGGAGGCCAAGGCCAACCTGTTTTGAATTAAGGGGTCCTCTGCTACTGTGCTTGCCTTCCTCCTAGTCCCTTCCTGCACCAAAAGAGTCTTGCATGCAATTACTTCAGTTCTGGCTACTGAAACTCATTTGTTTCTGATCAGGATTTACTGTGGAGACTATGGAATACAAGGACATCAACTTTATCGCTTGGGATCTTGGTGCTTACCAGGTACATGATGTTACGTACCCAATTTCTTTTTTTTTTTTTTTGATTCTGGTGCAACAGAACTTGCATTATACTGCTTGAAACGTTAGTAACCAACAAATTCAACCCCAAACACGGGAAAACAGCAAACAAATCCCGATACACGACACTTTTGATATTGGTCACTAGGAATAGAGTACTTGTATGATATGCATTTGAATCTCTTTCATCAAGCCACCTAAGCATCAAGTGGCTATCAACATGATAAGAGCATGGCACCCGTGAAGATAACCTTGTGTCATGGATGCGAGACCCACCCAAGGGGGTGATGAACCCAAAGTCAAGGTTCCATACAGTACGGTGCTCAAATGGAACATCTCCACCTTGTGAGTAATCACTCAACAACGTAATAAATTGAAGGCATTATGCACACTTTCGTAATATAACGAAATTGTAGTATAGCGTATCTTATAAGCTAACATCAAAGACATATCTTGTACAACGACTCAATTGTCGAGTGTCCAATACCCCATTTTTATAGTAGAATGCCACACATTTTAGTATTGTGTTATACTCAAATTTTTCTGAAGATTGATTAATTAGACTAACTCGTAATGCTTCTCCTCTGCTGTCTACAGTTGGCTTTTTCAGTTTTAAGTATCAGCAACCCTTTTTTTGCTTGTGAGTTTGGCTCTTCTGAAAAAATTCATTTTGTGATCTCTTATGACACATTGTGGCTTACATGTGAAACCATTTCCAATCTAATTGATGAGCGCTTCCTTTCAGCAGATTTCAAGTTGTGGTTTTGCATTAGAAATTACGAGGAAGGCCTATCTTGTGCTTTCTGGTATTTAGTTTCAAAAGTTAAACATATGTCTAGCAGAAAACACTGTCTAATTCCTTTTAGAGTGTACGTGACTTAGTAACTGGCCACCACTGGCATTTGCACACATTGTGGCTTCATGCACGGTGTTATTAGTAATCTAGTAGATAGTTTGAAGTCGTGGGCTTCTATTTGTCTTTACTGCTTGTCTTGCGCTCTCTGGTCTTGACGTTATAATTTCCATTTATGTAATTTGTATCGACTTCTAATTTTTATGTGGAGCATATCCAGATGCGGAGTGAACCTTTGTGGAGACATTTCTTCAGAGACGCTCACGGGCTTATCTTTGTGATTGATAGTGGTGATAGGGAGCGTTTCATTGAAGCTAGGGACTTGCTGCAGAGGATGTTGAATGTGGTAAGGAGAACTTCATAATCAGTTGCTCTAGAATACCCCCCCTCACCACTCCGCCCCCGCCCCTGCTCACTATCATCTAATCTTATATCCAAACTAGTTGTTGTTGGCTACGTGGATCCTTTTCTTCCATTCCCCCTATCCAAGCAAATGTTATCTGATAAATTCCGAGCAATCATATCTTTTTTCCCTTCCTCCTTCCCCAGGAACAAATATGGTAGTTTAAACGTTCAGTTAGGCTATGGAGTAGCAGAAAGTGATAGTGTTAAAACAGATATCTGTCACCTCAGTAAGGATCGTCAACGTGGCCGGTTACAGGACTTCACTTAATGCCCCTTGTTAGTTGTTATGTTTTCTTTATGCATCAGATATAGCATATTGTATCATTGGCTCATGATGTTCTAATTCGCAAATTTTTTTTAGGCTAAAAAAATGCAGTTCACTACACGAAAAGGATCGCAAGTGTTCTATGTATAATGGACAAAAAACTGCAAAGGAAATTAACAAGGAAAAATAGAAGAGCAAAACAAACCTCTTTATAGACCATCGATCTTCAAGAAACTTACCATACAATCTTTCATTTATTTCATTAATAAGTAAAATATGATCACTAAGTTGAAGGAACCCTATCCTGGTTCCTGAATATGTCACCCCCAAGAGCAAAGCTGTCACCGAAGCACATGTATTGACAAAAATGTAAAGACAGTGCTGATCAACTGCATCTGTATTAGCTCTGGTTGGCACTAAGCTGATGTGGTATGAAAATAAGAAGTGTTTCTTGTTATTCCTTGATGTATTTTGGTATGTGTTACTTTTTCCCTAAAGAGTGACTGTTCGGTGTAGGAAGAGTTGAGGGATACTGTGCTGCTTGTATATGCAAATAAACAAGATCTTCCCCATGCCATGAATGCTACTGAGATAACTGAAAAGCTTGATCTTCACTCCGTACGGCAAAGTCACTGGTAAGTTTTGGTCTATAACATGGGTGTATGTCTCAACATAATGGAGTTTGGCACTATCCTGATCAGTCACCAATATTATTTCTAAGCTTAAGATCATCCACTAATCTCTAACCAACCAAAGGTGGTTGCTGAATGATCTGAGGCTTCTTGAGTTATGCTCTGTGCAAAGCAATTTGATATATTGTGATGAGGCTTTTCGTG
>JAVXUO010000927.1:0-41188 GCA_033065855.1 Escallonia rubra | reverse complement strand
ATAAAAAGGTTTTTATAGATCAGACATCATATTACTTAAGCCCAGCAGAAGGCTTAATAAAAAATACAGTAGGTACTCCTAATGAACTCACAAATAGAAAACAAAACAATGTTATTATAATGTTATTAATTAAATGTTTAGAAAAGCTAGATATTCTAATACATAAAATAGATTTACTCCTAGATAAACCTAAGGTTGAGACACAAGTAGACATAGAAAGCTTATGCAAAAAATTAGAAAAAATAAAAGTAGACAAACCTAAAAGGAAAAAAGACTTAAATTTTTTAACATATGACAAGCCACAATAGTCGTATTGTAGGAAGAGGAAATATAGAAGATAGAACTAGAACAGAAGTTTTAGCTACAGAAACTAGAAGACGTAATGAAAACACATTACAAAATAGAGTTCTTAGATTATTTAGAACACCTGCTATTCCAATAATCTCTTTAGAACAAATAATAGATATTGATAGTCAAATACAACAATTTAGACAAAACAGACTAGATTTAATATCTCCACAAATCCTATATCAACATAATTCTCATTTTAATCAAACAAGACTATTTATGCATTATAGGGAAACACAAAATAGATGTGTAGGCGAAGAAATAGCCAGTATCAATTTAATACACCCAGACTCTGAAATAGAATTAACCAGAGGGAATTTTAACTTAACACATATAGGATTAATAGTAATAGGAGTAAAAGGCCTAACTAGAAGAGATACAGGAGCTAAAGTATTCCTAGCTATAGTAGATGATAGATTCTCTAGTGAACAAGCTATCATAGGAGCTATAGAAGTTGACATGAACAACAATGGCGGCATCTTTTACTGTGCACCAGATTTTTGTATTAATACAAAAGATTTTGCCAAAAACATAAAAGTAAAAATAATGACAAAAGGATATAAAGATTTTCAACAAGGCAAAAACCTTTTAGTATGCACCACCTTTATAGGAAAATTAACACAAAGTAGTCAAGTAGGATACAAGTTAACCATAGATGACACTGCAAAATTTATTATAAATCGAGGCATTAGACTTTTACCGCCTTACAAGGTAGATTCCTTAGAAAATGCAGGACAAGAATGGATAGTAGATAAGATTTTAACTACTAGTTCTAATAATAGCATAGTACCAACAGACAACATGTGGTACATAGATGCATCAGGAAGAAGATCTGTTAGATTTACCAATTTCGTAGAGGCCAATAATCAGGTAGAAGATCAAGATATCACAGAAGAAGAAGAGAATGTATAATTACCAAGACTTTGATATCTTAAAAGACTTAGACATAAAAATTCTAAATCAATCCATAGGATCTACATTTATAGGACAAGGCTTAAGTATAGAACAATTACAAAAATTCCTAAATATTACAGAAAAGGAAGACAGTTTAGATATATTTAATCAACCAGAATACATTATAGAACCCAATTTAGATTTTACTATTCCAGACAGCTTAAAAGATCTAAATATAAGCAGCCTTAATCCTTCGCATATAACTCCGAGCATAGACAGAACTGAGCCTGTAAAAAATTACAAGACAGAATTAGATTATAAAATAAACACTGCTATACTAGAGATAGAACAGATTAGAATGGAACATAAGACCCTATATGAACAAAACATATTGCTAGAAACAGAAATGGAAACTATAATAGATTCTATAGAAGAAGACCTAGAATCTAAAAAATTAGAACAGATACAAGTAGATCTAGAACAATTAGAAACAAGTTCCATAGATACTCAAATTACAACAAACAATGTTAAATATAATCTAATGAATGAAGTACCCTATTTTCTGATGGAAGAAGGAGAAACTTCAGGCGTTACTAATAATAGAAACGATTATGGAAGTAAATTTTATACCACTCAACGAGGTGAAAGACCAAGTTATCCTTATGGTAATATACCAAGAAGAAGTGTAGACATAGAACACAACAGATCAGATAGACCTAATTATAAACCTAGAGGTAAAAGGCATCCATTAGAACAAAACTTTAAAATTCAAAAGGCATCAGATCCCTTTATTTTAAATATAACAGCAGTAGATCCTCAACAAAGAAACAATTATATACAAGTATGGAAAGATGCAGTTGTATCAAACTTTGTAACTAAACAATCTGACAATTTAGAAACAGGCGAAGAAATGATAAGGTATATGATACAGTTTTTAGGACCTATAGCTAAAGCTAATTTCGAAGAATGGCAAAGAACTTATCCAGATGATTTAAAACAAATGGCAGACTTAGGACCTAATCCTTATAATTTCGTTAACACTATACAATTAATTTTAACAGGTAGAAATCCTAATACAGGAGATATCTTAATACAAACAGAAGCAGCTAGAAAATTAGAACAAGTACATTTATATAGCTGGCATAATATAAAACCTTTTATGCAAGAATACTATTACTTTGCTTCACAAAGTGGTAATATTTATAAACCAACTGTTATAGATAAATTTCTAAATAAATTACCAGGCGCTTTAGGAAGAGAAATATATGAGACAATTAAAAAGCTTAACGCTACATATACACCTTCTTTAGGCACAGTTTTCGAATATGTTATAGAAATATTAGTATCTAAATGCACTAATATACAAATTGCTAAACAATTAAAGAATGAAACTAGTTTTTGTAAAGAAATATACACTCCACAACATTATGGTCAAGAGGAATCTAGACCAAAATATAATAAAAAGCCCCATAGAAAGTATAGGCAACCTAGAAAGAATTATTATTTAAGGAAAAGCAAAGCAAGAAAACCTTTCTTAAACCCTAAACATGTTAGGAAATATGACACTAGGAGAATATACAAAAATAAAATTACTTGTTACTCCTGTGGAGAACCAGACCATTTAAGTTCTAATTGCCCTAGAAGACATAATAATAATAATTTTAAAGCAATGATAGTTAACAATACAAATGAAGACCTATTAGAAGTAGATGAAACACTTAGTGATACTGAAAGTATATACAGTATTAAATCAATAGAAGAATACATAGAAGACAATCTTTCTATAAGTAGTGATGAAGAGGAAGAAAACTTTCCAATAGAAACAACAGACCAACTAGATACATTTATAAACTCTCTAAAGAATACAGAAATATACAATTTTATGTTTAAACCTTTAGCTGACAAACTAGCATTAGAAGAAGACTGTATACATCAATGGCAAATAGGTAAAGGTATAGACACAACACCTTGCTATATATGTAATTGGTTTCCTGCAATTAGAGTTAGATGCAAATGTAATATATGTCATATAGAAGCATGTGTAAAATGCATAAAACAAAAATATAACATAGAAATTACAAAACCAATAGAACAAAAAACATATACAGACACATATTATGATAAAAATGTCAATAGAAGATTAGAATTCTTAGAACAAAAGGTGATTCAGATAGAAGAAACCTTAAAGCAAAGAAATGAAGATGAATTAATCATAGGAAATAATAAGCATTTACTTCAACAAATACAAAAGGACTTTAAGATAGAAAAATTCTGCACTAAGGCAAGATTTAATAATCTTATAACTACTAGAGTACAGATAAGACATTATAATATATTAACAGAAACAAATGCAATAATAGACACAGGTTGCACTATAACTGTTATAGATCCAAGCTTAGTTAACAAATCACATATTAAGACATTTGAAGAACCCTTAATTGGTGTAGGATTTTCAGGCAATCCCATAAAATATTCTGAATATATTACAAATGTAGCGATTACCTTTCTCACACCATGTAATACACAAAGCAAACCCTATTTTCTAAAACAAGCCTTTTGTACACCTGTCCCACATTCTGAAGGCAAAATCATTTTAGGAATTAATTTTCTAATAAATAAAAACAATACTTTAACTATTACTAAAGATTTTATTCAGATAGCACAGAATGTTACACATACACCTATTAATATAGACACTCCATCAGAGTACGCTCAGAAGCGTGGTGGGGAATATGCTAATATTAAAGGAAAAAATAAAATATGTGAAGACTGTAGTAATGGTAAGACAAATTGCTGTTTAACCAATATAGACATAGGAAATGAATATTTGGTAAAAATAGAAGACATAACAGAAAATGAAGACAGCGTAGATGATAACATAGATTTAGACATTTATAGTCTAGATAAAATAAGTTATAATCTAATAAATTACTTTAATAATAAACAGGATATTCTTAGAGCTATAGATAGACTCCCCTTTATTGGAGAAGATCCTATCAGAAGATGGGATTTAAATCAGATATATTGTAAACTTGACCTTATAAACCCTGACTATATTGTCAAGACAGCTAATATAGAAGCAAGTAGTTTAGACACTGATGAATTTAAAATGCACATAAGAGATCTATCAGATTTAAAAGTAATTAGACCAAGCAATAGTCCCCATAGATCGGCAGCTTTTATAGTTAGAAACCATGCAGAGATACTTAGAGGAAAAAGTAGAATGGTAATAAATTATAAAAGGCTTAATGACAATATAAAAGATGATAGTTATAATATACCTAATAAGACATTCCTTTTAAGCAAAATACAAGACAAGAAAATATTTAGCAAATTTGACTGCAAATCTGGGTTTTATCAAATCAAGATGTGGCCAGAAGACGTTAAATGGACAGCATTTACTACACCAGAAGGCTTATATGAATGGTTAGTCATGCCTTTTGGTCTTAAGACAGCCCCTAGTATCTTCCAACGTAA
Source organism: Escallonia rubra (assembly GCA_033065855.1). Classification (NCBI taxonomy): domain Eukaryota; kingdom Viridiplantae; phylum Streptophyta; class Magnoliopsida; order Escalloniales; family Escalloniaceae; genus Escallonia; species Escallonia rubra. The sequence continues at coordinate 36,469 of JAVXUO010000927.1, read as the reverse complement.
GATGGATGATATTTTTAGGCCTTATAATAATTTTATCTTAGTATACATAGATGACATATTAGTCTGTAGTAAGAATGAGACTGAACATCTTTCCCATTTAGACTTAGTTTTTAAACTTTTTAACAAACATGGTTTAATCCTTAGTAAAAAGAAAGTAGAATTATTTAAAACCAATATTAAGTTTTTAGGAATGGAAATAGGTAATGGCAAAATAAAACTACAAGAACATATAGCTAAGAAGATTTTAGATTTTCCAGACAAATTAGAAGGTTTAAAACAAATCCAGGCATTTTTAGGTTTAATAAATCAAGCTAGAATGTATTTTAAAGACCTTAGTAAATTAATAGGTCCTTTATACAATAAAACTAGAAAAAATGGACAAAGGCATTTTAACTCAGAAGACATTAGGTTAGTTAAAACTATAAAAGAAAAAGTTAAAAATTTACCTGACTTATATTTACCCCTAGACACTGATTATCTAATAGTACAGACAGATGGATGTAAAGACGGTTGGGGAGCAGTCTTATACTGCAAACCAAATAAGTATAGTAATAAGAAAGAAGAAAGGATATGCAGATACTCTAGCGGCAAATACAAAGAAAGTAACCAGTATTTAACTAGTTTAGATTTTGAATTACTAGCTATAGTTTATGCCCTAGAACAATTCAAGGCACTCCTAATTTCAAAATATGAGTTTTGCATTAGGACAGACTGTGAAGCCATAGTAAGATACAATAAAAATAAAGACTCTAGATATACCAATAGATGGTTAAAGTTTATGACTACCTTAAGCAATTATAGGATAGACAAAATAGAATGGCAGCATATTAAAGGAGTTGATAACTCCATTGCAGATTTATTATCTAGAAAGATTCTTTCTTAAATTAACTAATCAGACAAATTTCCTTAAATAGAAACAGACAACTTTCTTGTTTTATTTTCAGATGGCTTCTTCAGCATCAGCATCTTCTTCTCAGACAAGACAGAACCAGACAAACCAGGCACATCCTATTTTTCCCACACAGTTCGTTAGCTATGTAGACAACCTGGGTAGAAATAGAATAAATTACAATGGTAATAATTTAGAAGTCTTACATGCTGGTTCAAGATTCCAAGTCAAGGATCATAAAATTGGTCCTTTTCCAGTAGATCAAAGAACTCTTTTAGACAATTTATGGCAATCCTATGTTAAGAAAGACAATGGATGGTTTGTCAACACAGTCAATGCTGTTGCAAATTATTTTCATAAGATAAGAGACACTAAAAAATACAACTTTTATTGTGTATACAAAGGCAATATTCCGGGAATTTATAAAAATTACCCAGAAGCAATGGTAGGAGGCGTCGGAAATGAAAAAATGCCATGGTACAAGGGCACTATAACATTTCAAGAAGCCACCACCTTAATGCAGACCCACTATGGCCCAAATTATTATATTAGCCCAGAATGTCAAGACACTTCTATTACAGACGATATAGTAGATTGTATGAACTGTAATACCTTAATAATAAACCACAATAATTTAAAATCAAGACATGATTATTTAACTTTAGAAAAATCACATTTTAATTTACACATTAACCAGCTTAAAACTCAGTTACAAGTGGCTGAATTAGAAGCAAATGATTGGAAGCAAAAATATATTACTCTTCTTACTTCCAAACAGACAAAACCCAGTGTTTCGGGTCTTAAAGGAACACCTAGTCCAGATTCACAGGCTTCTGGTAAAGACAAATCAAGTCCTGTTACAGTTGGTAATTTACTTAAAATTACTGAAAAGCCCATGTGCTCGGGAGAAACAGCACCTAGTCCAGTATCACAGGCTACTGGTAAAGACTCCTCAAGTCCTGATATAGTTGGTGTTTTACTCAAAAACACTGAAAATCCTTTGAATATGGGAGAACATATTCCTAGTCCAGTTCAACAGGTGACTGGTAAAGACTCATCAAATCCTGAGACCCCTGTCCATTTGGGAAAAATGGAATTAAGAAAACTTAAAAGCAAGAAGGCAAAAAGGCAAGCTCTGGCTATACAAACCCAAGTAGCCAAAGTTATTTCAGAATTAGTCAACAAGACATTAGCATGCAAGACTGAAACAAGCAACTCGGAAGATTCACTATTCCAGGATGCTCAAAGACAGAGCCCCAGTTTTGTTGCTACATCAAGTGATTCTTCTGACAAGACTGAAGACCAAGACGAAGATAGACCTCTCAAAAAATAAAGAAAAACTGACAGCAAAGAAGAATCTTTTTCAGAAGCACTGACATCAGACAGCAAGCATCTCGGCTTTTAGTAAAAGCGCACTCACAACTGACAGCAAGCACGTCGGCAATAAGGAGAAGACAAAAGACAGCTAAGCAAGGCTATCAGACAATGAATCCTAGCATACTGTTTAACTTTAGACTTTAAGACACTACTTTAAGACTTTAGCTAAAAGTAGTTTGTAATGTAGTAACTTAAAGTTTTTCGTCCTCTTGTACAGATGCAATGTCTTAGAATAGTTTTCATATTCTCCCCTGTCTATAAGTAGAAGGCAGATTCATTTGTAAGAAGTGTGCGAAAATATATGCAAAAGCTCTCAAGCTACTCTTGTTACAACCTTCTCTTCTTTACAATCAACTGCCTTTCTCATTAAACCTTTCGATCCAAGTGCAAGTTACTCAGCAAGCTTTATTCCAAGTAAGTGTTACTCTTTAAACTTGTTTATCATTTCGGGGTGAAAACGCTCAAATGGCGAAACACATTCTATGAATCGAACAGGAACATTTCTAAGTCTGATATGACTAAAAACATCTTAATAATGTTTTGATTCAAAATCATATGGCATTTACTTGGGAAAGAGAGACTCTTTTAAAAATTTTGTTTTAATAAATGATTATGCTTACCCCAGGTTTTCCCTGATCTAAATCGATTATGCTTTAAAAACGAATTACCAGAGTCTTCTTTATGGGTTCAAAACAATAGTGGGAGCGAGTCGTACAGGGTTATTGCCTAGTGATGGCGTTGAAAGCCCGCAGACTAACGCATGCCCTGAGTTTATAACCTTAAAAGAGAACCTTGGTAGTTCAACCTAGCATCCTGAGATTGAAGTCTTGTCAAAACCTATCCAGCATCCTGAAGTTTTGAAAAATGAAATCTTCTACATAGACTCTCTCTCTCTCTCTAAGTTTTTGCCCTATCTTTTTCGAATCTTTTCAGTATTCCGCTGTGTTTTTATCTATATTATGCTTCGTCCTTAATGGATCACGGTCCAACCGGGGACTCTATCCCTTTTGAATGATTAATCTACGGATACCAGACGTCGGTATGCCCTTGGCAGGTCCGCAAGGATTGACGACTGGTTTAACGAAGTAGACAAAATCAGAAAATCTTGGGATTTGTTCTTTCCGGCCAAACCATTATTATTATGTCTTCTAGGGCAATTAGAACTTAAATGGTCTGGTTCTCCACAGGAGTAACAAGTAATTTTATTTTTGTATATTCTCCTAGTGTCATATTTCCTAACATGTTTAGGGTTTAAGAAAGGTTTTCTTGCTTTGCTTTTCCTTAAATAATAATTCTTTCTAGGTTGCCTATACTTTCTATGGGGCTTTTTATTATATTTTGGTCTAGATTCCTCTTGACCATAATGTTGTGGAGTGTATATTTCTTTACAAAAATATATATATATATATATATATATATATGGGAGCTGATCTGTTGATAGCGCTAGCAAAATGGGACAAGTTGCTGGCGCGATCTGGCCGCCTACGCGCGATCTGTGGACGGTCCAGATCTTTTTTTTAATCCGTCCGCTACATGATGTAGCGAACAATATTTTGACAAAAATACCCTCCCGCTCCGTCCGCTACATTATGTAGCGGACAAGTAGACATTACCTTTTTCTCTCTTTCTCTCTCCTTTCGCATTAATTTTCTGACATCTCTCTCTTTCTTTTCTCACGTCAATTTCTGACTTTCTCTGTCCTTTCTCTCTCTTTTCTCTTACCACTTTTTTGTTTTCTCTCTCATCATCCTCTCCCATCCTCTCTTCTCTCTCTCTCTCTCTCTCATCCGGCCAAAATCTGTTCACTCCAAACGTGGGCAAGCAAACTCTAGCCAGCTCATTCTTGGCGATGATGGTAACTTGAAATTTGGCAGCTGGGAAAGTTTTGCTCATCCCACAGATACCATCCTTCCAAACCAGCCCATTAATAAAACCACTTTAACTTCCCAGAATGGAAAGTACACGTTTGTCAACTCCAACAAACTTGTTTTCAATGGGTCATTGAGCTACTACACTAACGACAACATATTTGTTATGCTGGGAAGTGATACTACACTAACGACAACATATTTGTTATGCTGGGAAGTGATGGCAAAGTTACACAAGAAAACAGTGCCTCGTTCATTTCAGCCGATTGGGGCGACGACAAGTATAGAAGGATGACTCTGGGCAACGATGGAAACCTCAAGATCTACAGTTTTGATACAGTAATGAGTAAATTGGATGTTGTTTGGTAAGCAATTTATGAGTACTGTCTGATATTGGGTACCTGTGGGGCTAATGCCATATGCATGAACGACGGATTGGAATGCGTTTGCCCGCCTGGGTTCCGGCAGGTACCCAGTGGTGGGGAGGTGACCTGCGAGAGGAAAATACCTTTGATGAACCCACAAAATACCAAGTTTCTCCTGCTGGACTACGTCAACTTTTTGGGCGGGTCAAACTAGACGAATATTGTTGCCCGGAACTTTACTACTGGCCAAGCTAGATGATTGCCCGAAACTTTACTACTTGCCAAGCCAGATGATTGCCCGGAACTTTACTACTGGCCAAGCTAGAGAGAGAGAGAGAAGAAAGGAGGGGAGAGGAGGATGAGAGAGAAAACAAAAAGTGGTAAGAGAAAAGAGAGAGAAAGGACATAGAAAGTCAGAAATTGGCGTGAGAGAGAGAGAGAGATCGCAGAAAATTAATGAGAAATAAGAAAGAAAGAGAGAAAAAGGTAGTGTCTACTTGTCCGCTACATAATGTAGCGGACGGAGCAGGAGGGTTTTTTTGTCAAAATATTATCCGCTACATTATGTAGCGAACGGATTAAAAAAAATGCAAAAAAAAAAGATCTGGACCGTCCACAGATCGCGCCAAACTCGTCCCATTTGCTAGCGCTATTAAAGGATCAGCTCCCTATATATATATGGAGCCGATCCTGTCTACTGGCGGAGAAATAACAATTTATCCACCACATATATGGCCGTCCACGTGTACCCGTGGATGGCCCAGATTTGTCTTTTTTTTTTTTCTGCCCAAAGTGCTAACCGCCACTCATATGGGCGGTTAGGATAAAAGCCAGAATTGCCCTTTGCAGTGTAAAATTCATTAACCGCTACAAAGAGTGGAGGTTAATGGCCCACCACCAACAAGTTAACCGCCACTCTTTGTAGAGGTTAGTGGCCCACCATTTAATGCTAACCTCAACAAAGAGTGGAGGTTAATGGCCCATCACCAACAAGCTAACCGCCACTCTTTGTAGAGGTTAGCATGAATTTGTGGGCCACTAACCTCTACAAAGAGTAGAGGTCACTGGCCCACCTTTGTCACCGTGGGGCCTTCTACATCATTTATTCTTTTTTAAAAAATCTTATGTGTGTTTTCTTTCTGAATTTGGGTTTGTGCTTTCACGTTATCCAGTATACTTTATATTGGATGGTCAGTGTTTTGAAACCTTAATAAATGATAAAATCATGGATGTTATCATAAAAAAATTGTCCTTGATTCATACACCATTAGGTTATAAATGTTGAATATGAACTTAAAATACCTATTTAATTTTTCCTATTAAATCTCTTGAGTAGTTTTTATGTTTTATAGGTAATTATTTCATGTTAGAGAGGTTGTTTTACACATAATAATTCAAATAAAGTCCTAATAAGTTACCGCATAGGTTAGATACAAACTTAGAATGCTTTAAATTAACTATAACACATGACTTACTAATTTAGATGTTTAGTATTCTTACAAACTTAGTCAATTGTAAAACTAAGGACAACTATAGAGTTGGCCATATCCTACACATAAGTTGTCCTTAGTTTTACAATTGACTAAGTTTGCAAGACCACGCGCACGGAAGAAGCATAGTATTCCGTTGGGCTACTACTTCCGAGCATAAAACTTATTTAAAGTATCACTTCAAATTTTGAAAGGACCATAACTTCTTCCTCGAACCTCCGTTTGAGGTGAATTTTTTTTTTAAATTCCACGTAGTTTCTCGAGCTCTATCCATAGAAAATCATATTTTTTTCAAAAGAGTTCAGATGCAAGCTCTACTCAAGAAAACTTCTTTGACTTCCGTGCAAGAGCTTTCTTTAATCAAACTTCCTAGAGCACTGCTCATAGATTTTGCTCCGAAAAAAGGCCTTAGAGCTCTATGCGTGAACTTGACTCGGCTATGCTGCTCGGGAACTCTGCACTGCCATGCTGGTCGGGCGTTCTACCCGGTTAAGATGTTAGGGTGTCTTGCTAGGACAGGCTGCTCGGGGAACTTATTCGGATACGCCTGCTCGGACATCCTTCTAGGATGTAGAGTTCTGGTGCAAGGTGCTTAAGCACCCTGCTCGGAGGCTCTGCTCGGAGGACACAGAGCTTGAGAGCAAGGTTCTTGAGCATCTGCTCAGATGAGCTGCTCGAGAACCCTGTTTGGGCACAGAGCTTGGGAGCAAGGTGCTTGAGCACCTGCTTGGATGAGCTACTCAGGCGAGCTACTCGGGAACCCTGTTCGAACATAGAGCTTAGTAGCAAGGTGCTTAAGCACCTGTTCGGACGATCTGCTTAAAAACTCTGTTCGTACGGCATCGTGCTCAGTCGAGTGCTAGAAACTTAAGCTCTTGAGAACTTTTATGATGTAAAATTCTACAAAATTATCTGCTCGGGCATTCTGTTCGGATGACATCGTGATTGGACACTCTACAGGGGTGTGCTGTTTGGGTGACGAGCTCTACCATCATCCTACCCAGGCAGATGCTAAACTTTGGGCTCTTGAGAGCACAAGGGAATTCAAATGAGGTGATCTAATCGGGTGACGTACTCAGGCAGATGCCGTAGCTTGAGCTCTTGAGAGTACAAGGGAATTCAAATGAGGTGATCTGCTCGGGTGACGTGCTCAGCTGGCATCATGCTTGGGCAGACACCAGAGACTTAAGCTGTCAAAAGCGTTAAAATCTAGAATCCCATTGCCATCATTTTTCTAAGCATTTTGATGCCCCCCTAAAGGGGTTTGACCCGTGTGTTTTGCACCTATCCCTGGGAGGATGCTTATGCAATTGTGTTTTTAAGCTTGTGCTATCCACATCTTGCATTATGTTTTACTTTGGCGCGAACCCTTATCATCAGCTAAGGGTTGGCAAAGAAGCCTCGCACTTCCACTCGGCTAAGTTTTGAATTAGCAAAGTATGGTGGGGCGACGAACTCCCACAAGGACTTTGTCGTTTCACGGGTTAGAACTATAGCTAAACCATTCTAGATAGGACTTGAGTCCTACCTTATTACCTTATGTACACTTCTTATTGGGAAGAGTGTATGGAAAATGTGTTTGGGCTCTTGGGAGCCATGTTAATCTACAAAAAAGATGTGGACGAGTAGCCTGCTTGGGCAAACTGCTCGGGTGACGTATTCGAGCAACGCACTCGGGCACTTTGCTAGGATTGGCCTGTATTTACTAGTTCTTAAGAACTTAGAAACAATAAGAAGAGGTTTACTTGATCACTCTGCTCAGGCAAGAGTTTACAATCATCACATTTATGCTCAGAAAAAGACTTTATTGCTTGGTCAAAATACTGAAAGTGCATTGGGGACTAATGTCATCCCATCTTATTCATCTAACTGTCTGAGGACTAGTCTAAGAATTCGAAAAAAAATCCTAAGTCTTATTTCGGAATGGGCAAAGTCTGAGCCTCATGCCCTTAAAAAAAAGTATCTTGCCTTGGGGCAAGGTGCTACTAATAGTAGCGTCAAATGTTCTCTTTTGTGCCGTCTCGGAGGTCCTTGATGATAAAGGCTTTTTTATTTTTGGCTCGGCATGATGCTATGTAGCATTTTCGGGCCACTACCTGGTCGTCTTTGACTTCTCCTACTTCATGTTCCGTAGGGAACTTTATCTTCAGATGATACATGGACACCACTGCCTTTAACTGGTTCAAGGTTGTTCTCCCGAGTATGGCATTGTAAGCTGAAGGGACACCAACAACCACAAAATCTAGCATCAACTTGGCTTGAGCCGGAGGGGTGCAGATGGATACTGGTAACGCAATGATCCTTTTGACTGCAACATGGTGGTTAAAAAAGCCGTAGAGGGGTGTATCCATCTTGCGCAGCTGATCAGACGGGATGTTCATCTTTTGGAAAGCTTCATAAAAAAGTACCTCGACTGAACTCCCGTTATCGTCTAAAATCCTTTTGACATCAAAATTACCCACTCGGAGTGTGACAACCACAGGTCATCATGGGGTGTATTTATATCCCCTATCTCATCCTCCGAAATGGAAATTGTGGGCACCAATGTTGTCTTCTGTTTCTTACTTAGGGACTGACTTGTGATGCATACTTCCCTTGCATAGGCCTTGCGACCCCGTCCAAAAGAACCTCATGATGTAATGCCTCTAGAGATTGTATTGATGGTGCTCGCATTTTCTTGCCTCTATTCTCTTTCCTCTACAACCAGAGTCGCTTCTCTTCTATCATCTCTACGTGCGACGTACTTCTTCAAGTGTCCACGGTTGATGAGGGCCTCAATTTAATGTTTAAGCAATTCACAATTTTTGGTAGTATGGCCATGATCGTTATGATATCGGCACCATAAATTCCTATCTCGTTTACTCGGGGCCGACCTCATTATGTCTGGTTGATCTAGAATTTTATTGTCTCTTATCTCGTGCAGAATCTGTGATGGTTGGGTGTTCAGAGGTGTCAAGTTCTTCATATTGAACAACTCCTTGGGGCACCGCTCATCTCGTCTCGAGCGCTTAGAGTTTCTTCTACTTTTAAGACTATCATCCCGGGCACGTTTTCCTTGTTCTTGCCCGTTATCATTTCGATGTCCCTTGTGTGTTTCCAAATATTCTTCGGCTTGGATGTACTTGTTAGCCTTGTTCAACATTGTGCTTATGCTTCCAGGGGGACTTTTGTTTACAGCGAATGCAAATTTCGACGTAGGCCAGAGGCCGCGCATAAAGGCGGTATATTTTACAGACTCATCCAAGTTGTCGATGTAATATCCCAAACCTATGGTTAGCCGGTTATTATTACTTTAGAGACATTTTTATAGTTAGCGACGACACTTTTAACTTAACATCAGTATTTTAATTAGCGACTTATAGCAACAATAATTTTTACTGAACATCAATGTATTTTCTTAACAACTTTTAGCGGCGATTATAGTAGCGGGTTGGGTAACACCGTAAAAAGTTTCTTAAACACATAGAAGTTTCAAAGTAAACTCTTTGGGCCTTTTAAAAAAAAAAAGTTTCGGGTAGACTGCGTGTAATTAGCAAATTAAGAAGGGAGGGGGGTTTTAATTGTAAACTAGTTTTGAACCTGTGCGTTGCACACGGAAACATTTTTAATAATAAGTGATCAAGTGTTAAATAAGGGAGGTCATATATGACAATTGATATAATATATATATATATATATATATATATATATATATATATATATATATATATATATATAGTAAAAGCGATGGCAAGTGCAGGTCGAAACAATTACAATATAACCAAAATATCAAGTTAGAGTTACAACACTTGTGTTTCAATCAATTTAATAATCATCGAGTGAACACAATTTTAAAAAGAAAATTTAGAATGCTAGTTGACGAAGTTTCCATCAGCAATATTCACATTGATGCCTCCAACGGTACAAATATATCACATAGTCACGTTAGAGTGTTTATTCCAAAAAACACTGCACCAAACAAAATAGTATACCTGGCCCAAAAGATTATCCATTTGTACCCATGAGCATATCTTCAAGGTCTATCCACACTTTCAGTAATGATCATCCTATTAATTTTTTCCAACATAACTGCTAATTCTCTCATGTCAAGTAACTTTTTTTTTAACTTTTGATGAATGCTTTCAATAGGCCATGTAGACGGAAGTGTGACCACAATTGTACAAACCAGAGTTGCTATGTTTAGACTAAAACCTCTTCGCTTAAGATTATGGCAAAAATTTTCTTTTGCTAGCATGTGAGATCTCACAGTGATTTTTGGATCCATATTCTGTTTTCTAATTGAATCTATAAGGGATGAAGCTTTCTTTCTCTATTTTCCAAATAATTTACTAACTTTGCTGTATCATGTCATGTAAGTTATAATTATCAAATATAAATTTTTTTGCTCCATCCCAGGACGACGAAAGATCATGAACAATCTTTTGAATCAAATAATCTTCTGAAATTTCGTACCCATAGATTCGTAACTGATGGCAAAGCTCAATTTTTTTATGTCAATACTTAGTTATTGGTGTATTTGGCTTGAAAGTTGTATTTTCAAAATCTTCCAAAAGCGACCTAATGCGAAGACACTCGTTTGGAAGCCCCATTCTTGAATAAGACCTAAAAGACAAACGATACAAAGTTACTAAAACTTATTATTTTCAGAGAACGAAAAAATAAAAAATAAATGGTTTCAGTATGCTGGCAAGTGATAAATGAATAAAAAAGAAAATATGGTGTTAGAACGCGAGACAATATATTTGATCAAACCACAAATAATGTTGCATTAATTATTAGCTGAAATTAAAGTCAATGACCAAAAAGGGCAAAAAGGAAATTATTCAAACAAACATTTTTGAATTTCCAGAGTCTTATGTTCAAAAAGAAAATATTCAAATCTCAAAAGAAAAGTAGTATTGCTTTAACACGGAAAAACTTAGCAAAACCAGTAAATCGACGAATAACAATAGTTGTAATTCGTTAACAGGCTAGCATTGATGACTAATATTTATTTTCATCACAGGTTGGTGATGCACTTTCTTCTGTGGTTAGATTACACTTGTCTCCATGATCATCGGTGCTAATAGCTTCAGATGGATTTTCTTCGGAGTTTCTATCAGTTTACAGCAAAACAGATAAATTATACACACACTAATTGTTATTTACAATTACCGACAATAAAGTACACATACTTACCCTTTTATGCACACCTTTTTTGATGGAGGTTCATCAAATTCCATAAGATACTAATTCCTTACAGTGTCCAACCCAAACTCTTAGATGCTAAAGGTAGAGGCAATGTGTTGTCACCAAATCATGCATCAACATTCATCAAGGATTTCAATTTATCACTCCAATCAAAATAAAACAGTTATATATTTCAACTAAAGGCATTCAGAAATTCTGGCAGCTAAGAATAAGGGAAAGAACAAACTTGTTTGACTCTGTCCATTAACATGTACTAAGACTGTAGCTGAGAAACAACAAAAGGAAGAAGCCCATTTAAGGGTTCGTTTGACAAAATTTTTTTTTTGGTTTTCAATTTTTAAAGAGCAGTTTTTTAAAGAGCAGCTTAATTTTTTTTTTTATAAAAACAAGTGGGTGTTTGATAACCCCTTTTTTTTTTGAGGTTTTTTTTTGGTGTTTGGTAACCCTTTTTATTTTGACTTTTTTTTTTTTTTTGGTTTGCGGTGGCGGTGGTGGGGTGTAGCGGTGGTGGTGGTGGTGGCCAGAGGTGGCTGCCGGCAGTCGCCGGCGGCCGGAGGTGGCTGCCGGCAGTCGCCGGCGGTGGTCGCCGGCTGCCGGAGGTGGCTGCCGGCAGTCGCCGGCGGCCGGAGGTGGCAGCCGGCAGTCTCCGGCGGTGGTCGCCGGCGGCCGGAGGTGGCTGCCGGTGGTCGCCGGCGGCCGGAGGTGGCTGCCGGCAATCTCCGGCGGTGGTCACCAGCGGCCGGAGGTGGTCGTCGGCGGCCGGCGGTGGCCGCCGAGGTGGTCGCCGGCGGTGGGAGGGTGGTGGTCTAAAAAAAAAACCAAAACTGAAAAAAAAAACCAGTTTCTGCGGTTTTTTTTTTACTCTTCAGTTTAAAAACTGGTTTTTAAACTGAAAAAAAAATGGTTACCAAACGCTCCTTTTTTTCAGTTTTTAAAAACTGAAAAAAAAGAGGAAATTTTTTTTGTCAAACCTAGCCTAAATTTTCCACTTCTCTTTCTCAGTTTCTTCACTATATACTATTGTTTTTTTCTAATTTGGTAAGAGCAGAAAAATACATTTCTATAGAACTGGTATGCATGATTAGGTGGATAGCACCAAGATCGTGTGTGAGGATGTCTTGGTCAACTCTTAGATATTGACTTGTTTTTTTGGTCTCAAACATGGGGTTTGAATGCAGCAATAGAGCTACTTTTCAAGCATAACATGCTTGTTAAAATTTCAAATTCCATAAGGAAATCAACATCTCAGTTGTAGTTGGATCAAAACTGCATTTTACCCTCTCTAAATCCCACAGAATCAGGAGCAATGTTAACTATGTCTCCATCAATTTGTCTGTGTTCAGTAGTTGTGAACACAAACAAACCAAAGTCAAATGGAAAAAGATTTCTTTGGCAAATGAACAAACAACATTCAAGGACTAATACATCTCTGTCCACATAAGCAATATATATTTGTAAATAGTCGTTAGTTAGCTGGATCTCTCCAGATCATTGATTTGCATTACTATATATTACCACTTGCACTGGATCAGAAAGCTTATGACCTGCTTGAATCTGTGAGTTTGTCAAACAAAACTTACAGCCTATATTTCTATGCGAATACAGCATAGCAAGTTTTGAAATGGACCTTTCTTACTCCAGCATAGCAGGTGTCTGATTGGTAAAGGGCGTTTATGATATAGATTCCAGTTAGCAGATAGCTAAGCATACACCTGTTTTGGTAAGTGGATAAAATACAAAAGAAACGTGATGAATCAAAAGAATACCCCTGTTTTGATTCAAAACTACACTGTTTATCAGTGATTCATCACAGCAAAGCAGGGAGATTAGTTCAATTATCCTTAATTTAATTCAAAACTAAAGATATATTTTATACGTTTATCAGATATTCATCACAGCAAAGCATACCCCTGTTTTGATTCATCAAAGCAAAGCAGGTGTCATAGCACTTTACATGTCATGAAGCAACTTTTAGCAAGTGGATAAAGTACAAAAGAAACAGGACATAACCAGCATACCCAACTCAAGAAAATCAACTAAACTAATACGATCCAAATCAACTTTGACATTCAACAAAGACTTTAAGATACATTGGAAGGTATTTCCATTCACAGCATATCAAGTTTTGAACTGGACCTTTCTTACTCCAGCAAAGCAAGTGTCTGCTTAGTAAAGGGTGTTTATGATATAGATTCCAGTTAGCAGATAGCTAAGCATACCCCCTGTTTTGGTAAGTGGATAAAATACAAAAGAAACGTGATGAATCAAAAGAATAGCCCTGTTTTGATTCAAAACTACACTGTCTATCAGTGATTCATCACAGCAAAGCAGGGTGATTAGTACTAATATCCTTGTTTTGATTCAAAACTAAACATATACTTTATATGTTTATCAGTGTTCATAACAGCAAAGCATACCCCCGTTTGAATTCATCACAGCAAAGCAGATGTCATAGTACTTTACATGTCATGAAGCAACTTTTAGCAAGTCGATAAAATACAAAAGAAACGGGACATAACCAGCATACCCAACTCAAGAAAATCAACTAAACTAATACGATCCAAATCAAGTTTGACATTCAACAGATGCTCAATCACAGGCAGCAGAAAGCGACACAGATATACTTAGAGAGAGAGAGAACAAATTCATTTTAAAAGGGAAAAAAAGAAGCTAACCAGGATCAATATCTTTACTCTGATGAGCTGAATCAAGATCCCCTGAACAATCACCATGCACCCGATTTCTGTAATGAACCTGTGCAATTCAAAACTTATTTGCAATACACCTAAAAAATCACCAGGCATAACAAAGCCACTATTATCAGTTAATTTTCGAGGAACAATCTTTTTTTCTTATATATCTCGCACGGCTATTTTTATGTTAGTTTCCATCTTTGTGCATGATCTTCTGTGGCTGCTGAAACTTATACCCTTCTGAAGAACTTCAGTGCGGCACAAACTGCTGAAGCTCTGAATTACAATTATATGGTTAAGGAGTATTAGGTCAATGTGGCTTTTGGAAACTTGAACATAACCTTCATGCCTGATTCAAAGACTCCCAATTCTTATGCATATGTCAATGGCACTGAGGTTGTGTCACGTTCTAACATATATGCTAACAAAAGTTATTGTGAACTCTTAACACAGTCACTATAGCAATTTCACATTACACGTATACAGGGAAGTTGGAACCACAGCAAACTGAGCAATGCCTACTATTCATACGGTATTTTCAGTGAAAACCACCTTGCACTTGAAAAAAAATAAGACATATTTCCAGGAACCTGTACGCGATTTCTGTAATGAACCTGTGCATCTAGAACTTATTTCCAAGAAACCTCAAAAAATCACCAGGGATTAACAAAGCCACTACCCAAAAAGCAGTCTTAAGTTGGAAAAAGCATCAGAGACATACCAAGAAAACTTAGAACACTGTTATGCTATTCAAAACATCGCTCGTTAATTCATCCGAAATACACACCATACAATAAATCATTCAAAATTTAGAAAGAGAAAGAGAAATTATTGTTTTACTCACCAACGTAAACTGCAACTCTGGTACGTTTTCTCTCTTTTTTGGTGCGATTGCAGAGAAGATGCGTAAACAGGAGAGTCCTTTTCTACCGAAGAAGATTACAATGAGGAGGCAATTATGAATTTGTAATGAGATAATTGTGGAGGATTCCAAAATTATCATGTTTAACATGTTTATGAGAGAAATTAAAGGGAATCAGGCAAGATTTCTGGGGATAGATACAGAAGGTAGACAGTTTACGTGAGAAAATTAAGGAAATAAGGCAAGATTCAAGAGATTGGGGCTTAGAAAAAGGAAGAAATTGGGTGATGAAATCCCGAAATTGATGGGTAGGGGTCAAAATTACTAATTTGAGAGAGAGAGATATAGAAGAGTATGTGATTTTGGGAAATCGTATAAACAGAATAAATGTACTTGGAGAGAGAGAGAGAGAGAGAAGAAGAAGAAGAAGAAACTTAAAACATGGGATAAAAAAGGTACGGGTAAACTCAATACTGGTCAACGTGTGGTAGTGTGTGGGATAACAAAGGAATCCAGTACTTATTTAGTCTTCCTGTCAAGTTTAATAGGCTAAGAATTATAATGACTATTTTAATAGTAATTAATGGTCAAAGAAAAAGGAATTCAAATTCAAATTACGGTGAGAAAAACATGCGATAAAAAAGGCAAAATCTAATATTTAAATTAGAGTTTTTTATCCACATGGCAGAAGGAGAGGCTGACCACGTAGGCGGTGATGTGGACACATTCTCTCAGCTTCGACTTTCATATATATATAATTAGATTTCAGCCTAGGGTTTTCTACCATGGATATATATACACATATAGTATTACTAGGGTCAGCCGACCCTAATCTTTTATAGTCTCTATAAGCAGCCGCATCAAGATTTGTTCCTGCTATTCTGGAGCTCGGTCGAGAGGGAAAAAGGGACGCTAAGAAAAAGAAGGAAGCAGGCAACCTTGCGGAAGATCGAGTCATCCTTCCGGTGAGTTTTCTTTGAATATACAGAGCTACATAAATATACATTTTTGTTGTGTAACCTATATGGGTTTAGAGTGTCATAGGCTGTTGTCGTGGTGGATGTTATATATAGTATGCATGAGTCTTGTAAATTCCGTTGACGTGAGAAGATTGTGGGTGTTAGTGTGCGAAGGAGAAGAAGAAGGAAGGCAGCGCGACTGCCGTGCGTGGTGGCGCTGTTAATGATCGTATGGTATGAACAAAGGGAAATAGGAGAAAAGGGGGAGGCTGCCAGTGGGGCTGAATTGCAGTAGTAGTGCTGTGTTTGTGGCGTGTGAGAATTGAGGGAAAAGGGGAAGGGAAACGGCTGTAGGACAGCTTGTGCAGCGCGGTATCGTTGGAGTGTGGGCTGCCGTAAGTAAATACTCTGGCGCAGCCGCGATTTTGCCAAAGGAAAACATGAGGACAGCCATGTAGAGGTGAAGGAGGGGCTGCCAAAACAGCCCCATATGTGTTTGTTCGGGTGGATGAATGTGTGTTCATGCTGTGGGTATATGTGTGCGTGGAGTTATGCCGAAAACGCAGATCACAAACCAAGGGTTTATGTATTTTATAGATGGGTAAGGATAATAGTGGCAAGGTTAATGTATAGATTAATGGATCTACAAAGGATTATATACATGTGTGAGCCTTACGCATGAAATCTGTGGGAATAATGTGGATAAAGAAAGGTGCTGGGCTGGTATGAAGAAGAAGATGTTGCACGGAGAGAGGGAAAAGCTGTGGTTTTAAATTGGACTTCAAAGTGTCGCTAAAAAGCTATCTTATTCCAGCAGTCTCTTTCGAATTTTTAAAATATTTTAGAATATTATTTGGACAAAACTCAAAGAAGTAACTTATGTTAATTTTGCAAGATCTACACACAGTAAAAATTTCAGATGTTTCGGAGCTCGATAAGCATGCTAAGTAATTTTATTCATAAAAGAGATTTCGGTGCATTAAGTTATTAAATTATGATACTTTTATAATAGTTTTACGTAGCTATGATAATGTATATTCCAGAATTGCAAAAGTTTTGAAAGTCGTTTGCTATTTTTAGCGTTCTTAGTAGTGTAGCGCCCGAACGGATATAGCGTAACGCTTTATTACCAGTATAGTTATTAAATTATTTCTAATGACTCTTTTAGGTTGTATCTGGGTGGATAAGGTACTTTAGGCATTGGGGGCAAATAGGTAATTATACATAAGTCAGGGGACGGTTGGGTAAAATTTTACTCATCTAAAAGAAAACTAATACCTAATACTTAGGTGTGCTCGAGCGTTAATGAATGACATTTGTATGATTTGTTATTTAGGTTTTGATAGTCAAGAGTTAGGGCCGGCATTTGAGCAAGTACCTGAAGCGGATTTTGAGCGAGGTAAGTACTCCTGCCATATTCCTCCGTATACCCTATTTTCCGTTTATGTATATGTATGAAGGAATTGTTCCAATTAGAAGTTTTAAAACCTTTTACATGCTACTACTTTTGTGTAAATTGTTTGATGAGAAAATGCATCAAAAAGGCCATGGAATGTTTTATATGAGTAGTGTTTTAAAGTTGGCTTATGTTGAATGAGACGGTATTTCTGCCTTGGTTGTTGCGCCCCATATCCACGGGGGAAAGTTGGATTGTTGGGTCCTGGTCAACGGGACGATACGTTGACGCACAGTACTGTTGCTCGTGGTGCGCCATTGCGTCCACACCAATATGTATCCTGGACGAAGGAGGGATTGTGGGCCCTAGTCAGGGGGGCGCATACCCTGACCAAATAATGTTCATCCCAGGTGATGTAGGGATTGTGGGCCCTAGTCAGGGGGGAACGTACGCTGACCGCAACATACCCATGTCATGATGAACTGTGATAGTTGTTAATAAGCTTACTTGATGTCATACGTCGTTTATGAGAATCTTGGATGAATTGCTTTCAAAAAGTCTATATATGTATAGTATCTCTTGTGAAAATGTTTACCAGTTTTAAATTGAAGAAAACCGTGGCATGTTTCATGTTTTTATGAATCCCAAAATCTATTTTAGGGATATGGTATGTGTACTTACTGGGCCCCAAGCTCACCCCTTTTTATAAATGTTTTCAGGTGAACACCTAGATGAACCTCAATGCTACGAGGGTAATGAAAATGAAGTCGCGGGAGATGCTCATTAGGACGTTTGTTTAAGCCCTCGAGAAATTGTGAAACCACCAGTTATTTATGTGAATTGTTCGTAGCTTAATTTAAGGAGTTTTTCTTTAAAATAAATACTATCAGTTTTTATGGAGGAATTTAGTGGAGATAATATTGAAAAGAGTTGTAAGGACATCTTTAGAAGTCATGTTATGGTTAATGCATGATCTTAGAATTGTGTACAGGTTTAAATAAGGCCTGACAGAGCCCTTGATTTGAGTCCATTGGGTCTGCGGCTGGTCACGTGCCTAGCTCATGGGCCTACCTGTGGGTTCGGGTCATGACAGTCGATCTTTAGCGTCGCTACATTGAACCTTCCCAAATAATGGGATAGATATTCGTTCTGTTCTTGCACTATGTTGATGAGGCTTGCAGAGTTCTTTCTCCTGGCGTGACTATTTACAAAGTTCTTTTGAAACAAGTCGGACAGCTGAGCGAATAAGTGTATGGATCTTGGCTGCATGGATTTAAACCACGCGTGCGCGGCCTTTCTCAAGGTCATCGGATAAGCGCGACACATAATAGCTTCAGAGACTTGAAGCAATAGCATGTTTGTCTGGAACTGATAGACGTGTTCTCCGGGGTCGCCACTTCCATCATACAAGTCACACTGTGGCATCCTGAAGTTGGGAGGTAGCTTCGCCTTCTCGATCGCTTTATATAAGAGGTATCCAGAATCCCCCCATTTGGGGAGAGAATCCCTTTGGGCGGGGTTCAGAGATGGTTTTGCGAGAAGTCTGTCCTTGAGGGCATACTTCCTGTATCTTGTGATGAGTCCGTCCTTGAGGACGTCCACCTTCCAAATAGTGCCGACCTCGAGATTTACCGCATGGAATAGAGAACTAATCTGTGTTGTCCTCCATCGGGGCCTCTTTACGGTAACATGAACCGCTTCTCGTAACATGCCCCTCGGTCACCTTTCTTGGCTGATAGCTTGGATCATCCTCTGATCTGTACCTGCGACCATAACTCGACATTAAGGTCAGTCTGAGACGGAGGTCGCTCGGATCTAAGTGAGTCTGGTTGGTAGAAGTCGTGGGAGCAACGACTTCGAGTGTTCTCTGCAGAGTGTTAACCACATCTTTGAGCTCGTGAATTTCTTTCGTCAGATCCGCGTTTGGCATCTTGAAAAGTTTTCGGCTGAAACGGTGACGAAGGTCTCCTTGTTTCAGCGTCGGGGTGGGGGAATGACTTCCCCCATAACCGTTACTTGTTTGAGGTGTAACGGAGGTTATATTGACATGGTCGCCCTCGACGTACTGGTGAGACGGAGTCGAGCGCCAATCACGGGAACCGTCCTCTCAGCGAGTGCCACTGGATCTTGCTCGCCAATTGCGAGTTGAGTGACTAATTGGAGATGTGTTGGAAGACGATTGTCTGGCCATATTCCCTGTCGGTCCCATGGATGGCGCCAATCTGTTGCTGCTAAAAATATTCTCCGCGTACGTTTCAGAACCCGAACATGGACCGATGTCCTGCAAGACAGAAAACGAGTGGCCGTCGGGTGGGGTTCCTGGCGGAGAACTCATTGATGCTTAAGTTAGAACGTCGCTACAGGGGTAGAGCTCTGAATAACAATTATGCATTGGGTGCTTGTGTGTCTATGTTCTCTCGTACTTGGGGATATCTCCCTAATATAGGCCTAGCTTCTAGAGTCTCGATTACGTTGCAACTCTTATCAGATAGGTCTTGGGATCAATTAGGATCGTGTTAGGATCCTTATGGATCACGTCAGAACCCCTTCTTGATAACATCCGTATTCTTCTAGGACTCTGACTCTGCCAACATGGTAATCCCCAATCCGGGATTGATTGGGTTGAGTTAATTTTGCCACGTGTCATCATCTGACTGAAATCCCATGAAATCCAATTCCAGTTCCTTTTTTTAATGTTCAAAACAACAAATTTTGAGTATTTGAAATGAAATCTTATCAATTCTATAGTTCCAAGCACGCGCTAAACGACATTAATAAGGTGAGGACACATTTTCACTTTTCTCACTGAAATCCCATTTTTTGTCTCTAAAAGGTCTAACTGTGTCAATAATACGTTTTTTTAGCAACAACACAGATTTAAGATAAGAGTCTGAAGTCCACCTTAGCTGTCACCTCCCGTTCCTCACAAAGTAAGGTAACATTTGAAAACACTTTCAGTTTTGATTTTTTTTGTTTCCAAAAAACCAAAAACAAAAATCAAAATTTTTTTTTAACAAAAACAAATGGGTGTTTGATTACCCAGTTTTTATTTTGAATTTTTTCTTTTGCGTGTTTGATTACCCAGTTTTATTTTGAGTTTTTTCTTTGATGATAGTTTGCTGTGGTGGTGGTGGGGAATGGCAGTGGCCGGCGGTGGCTATCGGGCGGCCGGCGGTGAGCGGTGGCTGTGGTAGTGGTCTCAAAATAAAAACCAAAACGAAAACCCAAAGCTCCAAATTAGAGTTTTCAAAAACAGCAACATTTAAAAACTGGTTTTCAAAACTAAAGAAAAAAAAAACTGTGTCAAACGCATTTATTTTTCCCAATTTACAAAACTGGAGGAAAAAACTGAAGAAAAAAAAAGGATTCACACGGAGCCTTAAGTCTTGATAAATCTGGTACTTGCCATCGTCAAAGCTGAAGTAGAATGAGTCCACTCCATCCTTTAGCTCCTTGTTTGTTCTTCCTTTGACCGTCGTTGGACGGCAAAGGGAAAATAGTAAACGCATTAACACTTTGATTAATTCTATCACTGTTCCGATTTATAGTTTTCATATTATTGTTTAGTTTGGACGCATGAAGGAGGAAGCTAAACAATGAATATGACCAGAATGTGTCTCTTAGCCGGCACGAGCAATATATATGGGATGAGAAAGATGGATAATTTGAACTCACAGAAACTAGCGAGAGCAAACCAATACATCCCAACTTGTGCTTTGAGGGATGGCGGCCATCCTACTCTTGTGCTTTCTGATCATCTTCTCTGCTGGGATTCATCCGGTTTCCTCTGTCACCGACCTTGGCGATGGTAAACTAGATGCTCCACACACACGCGCACGCACAACACATAGGTGCGATCTTGGGTCCATGCAGATGACTACACGGGGCACACACCAGTTTTTACTGACAGTATGACAGTACTTGCACGATTACATTGGGGGAATAAGAAGTCGTCACAATTATCACCTCCTTGACCGGAAGTAGACTAATGATATACATTGATTTTGTCAAGAATCGCCCAAGCGTGCTTCACCCAGCCATGGTTGGTTGTTGACAATCCTGTCTTCCGGATCCAGTCTTCGGTTACACCACGACTACTTCTTTAGAGTAGTATGGCCTCTTTGTGAACCATAATTATTCATATAGATGAGGCACCTATGGCCAAGCAATATATATACGTCTTGATGTGTGTGATTTTACCAGTTGTTCTTTCTTTTCATATTACAAATTGGCCACCATGCATGTGTTAATTGCCTATATATCTGAACTACTGCGGTCTGCGGTCAACAATCCATGCTTAAACTCGTTGTTACTGATCATTTTGACATATAAGTGTCTTATGTCTATAAGTTTGCTCTAAAATGCTGGTGGTGCAGCTGCCATACTCATATCTTTGAAGAATCAGTGGCAAAACACAACACCGCCGAGCTGGGCAACGTCAGATGATCCTTGTGGAGCACCCTGGGAAGGCGTCAGCTGCAAGAACTCTAGGGTGATTTCACTGTGAGAATCTTCGACCATTATCATCTGGTGTGAAACATTTGTTTACTACCTCCAAAATCCTAGCGAAATCATCAACTAAACGAATTGAAATTGCAGGAGTTTGCTTGACAGTGGACTCGCAGGTGAATTAGGTGGTGATATTGGGGGACTTACTGAACTGACATACTTGTGAGTGCTGTTAAGTTTTCATGCAGTACAAGTTAAGCATACCTGTTTAGCTTGCTGCATCTTATCGGTAACTTATAAACACCAAATGTCATCTAGACAGGACTTGCGCCTAACATACACTTAGCTGCAACAGATTCATGTAATAAGGACTGACATTTTTACCTGGTAAAGAATCCTGTACAAAGAAGCAATTCTTGTTTTAACAAAAATAGGAGAAAAGTTTTTTACTTGAAAGATTTACGAAAGGTTTCTGAAATAACGTATTCTTTTTTGGCCCATCGGATGTATGAGCTGCACAACAGGGGGTAGCTAGCCCTCCACCATTACTACCCCAAACACCCCCCACTCCACCCATGAGATCGATCACATTGTTCATGTGGTTGAAGATGTTGCCTTCACTGATATAAATGCAGATCTTATTGTTTGCAAGAAAAATCCTAAACCACACTTCTCCCATCTGCCTTGCAGGGGACTCGCATACAACGGAAACCTCACAGGTTCCCTCCCTCCACAGTTAGGGGATCTGAGAAAGCTGACTGAATTGTAAGATCTGATAAACAATCTGCTTCTCACAATTTTTTCAGAGTTTTTTGAGCTTGCAAAAAAACATTGATTGACGCTCTTGTGCGTGCACACGCATAGGTGTATGCGTGTTTATATGAGTATATGAACATTTTCTCCACTTCTGTCTCTCAGAAACCTAGTTTACTGCGGCTTCAATGGTGAAATTCCAGACGAGCTGGGAAACCTTTCAGAGCTTTCCTCATTGTAGGTGCCGGACATTATATGCTTGTTAGATAGAAAACTATAAGGGTGATTAGAACTTATATAGAGCTGCTTTCCATGGCAGAGGACTGAATTCTAACTTCTTCTCTGGACCAATTCCTCCTTCTCTCGGTAAACTATCCAAACTAAAATGGCTGGGCCTGAGAAGAAATCAGTTGACAGGATCTCTACCTGTTTCGAGTTCCAACACTTCAGGCTTGGACCTCCTTAAAAATGCAACGCACTTGTGAGTATAAGCTAATCTGACAGCCCAGCTACATGCTGTTTGCTAGATCCCGTTACACCATTACTAGTCTAAAATGTTTTGGATTTGCAGCCTTTTGGATAGAAACCGGCTTTCAGGCACAATTCCAGCCAACCTTTTTAGCTCTGACATGGTACTACAACACTTGTAAGTCCCATTTGTTACTTAATATTGTCTTCCCTCCACAACTCAACGTTGTCCTTTTACTTTCTTGATATACTATTAAGTATTAAGGTTTGGAGTTCAGTTTCTAAAGCTTAATTACATTGAAACTCATTTTAGTACGGTAAAGCTGAATTCACTATAATCAGTCATTTGGGACCCTTGATATTGGTGAAAATACATTCTTAATACTAAAGCTGTTCATAGCAACATTTTACTACTAAAAGGCACTGTAGTTATGGAATAGATCGAATATTAGTATCTCCATTATCGTCCTTTTGACTATCTGTGTCATGGCAAGGATAGGCAGCTTTACGAAAATCAATTCTCCGGAGAAATTCCGGCGACAGTGGGGCTTGTTCAGACTCTTGAGATTCTGTAAGCAAACTCTTCAATCTATCTGGGTTATGTACTCATCTTTTTAACATACTTCTACCTTTGTATGATTATCCTTTTTGCCTTGATCTTGATTGGGACAAATATTGCACTCCATTGAACCACTCGGCTTGATGGAAATTCACTAACAGGCAGTGTCCCATCAACCCTCAATAACCTTGCAAATCTCAGAGGACTGTGAGTATTTCCTTTCCATATATATGAAGTCGATGTATTCAGATTCCCATTTTGAGTAAGCTTTGTCAATGAATGGGGCTTAAGACCTAGAGACTTAAGTTTTTGTACCAACTACCAAGCTGGTTTCCAACATGTATATATGGAGAGCTTCCTCTCTGGAGCAGCTCAGTGTTTATCATCTGACTAAAATGCTTCGCTCCAATATTTTCTTCTAGGAGCTTGGCAAACAATAGCTTGACTGGTGCATTACCGGACTTTTCTGGATTAAACGTCCTCGAATACGTGTAAGAAATACTCCGATCTATTTACCTAGCTACCAGTGGTACATATGGACTCATGCTGTATTCGTGCGCAGGGACTTGAGCAATAACACCTTTGAACCATCAGAAGCCCCTCCTTGGTTCTCAACCTTAGAGTCTCTTCAAAATCTGTGAGTTTCCTTCCGTACGTATAACCATGAATGTGCAACTGTACGTCTTAGAGCAGAGATGAAACTTAAGGTTAACATTTGGGTGATGTTCAGGATTATGGAATATGGCTCGCTGTACGGGCCGTTGCCACAGAAACTTTTCAGCTTCCACTATTTGAACATAGTGTAAGCTCTCGCTCGTTAACCATTAATTAACAGTTGAACTACATATATATACTCATCTAGGCCATGCACTATATGCCGTCCGTTTATAAATTGATCGTTTATACAGGAGACTGAGGAATAATGGATTCAATGCCACGTTGAATATGGGTAGCAACGTCAGCAATTTCCTCGTGATTGTCGATTTGCAGAACAATCAGATATCTTCGGCGACATTGGATTTTGGATTCAACCATACATTAATGTGAGATTTGTCGTCTGTTAAGTATCACTTCGATTGACGACTTATTTCTTCCCTGAACATTTCTTATATCTGTCACTTGACTCTTTTTCAGGCTGAATGGAAATCCCGTGTGCTCCAGCGCTCTTGCAAATACAACGTACTGTGATCCTCAACAAGTCTAAAATTTATGAGATAGGATTATTTACATTGTAAGCCCGAGCCAAGCTTCTGTCAAGAACTTATAAGGAGAAAATGTTCGTTGTAACGGTATCGTAATGCTGCATCATTACTGCTTTAGAACTCAAAAACCGTATTCACACCATGTTCAAGTTTAAAAGCAAGTTCAAAAAGCCTTTTTCGATAATGTTATTTGTATTTAGATTTCTGCTGCAGTTGAATCAGAATTAGTGATCAATGCAAGTGTTTTGATTTGGATTATGAAACAGAGTCTCTGATTATTTATTGAGGTTACGTTTTTATATATATTTTGTTATTACATTTGTCATAATAAGAATAATATGTAATATACTACCTATAAAAAAAAATATGAATCTTGTAAATCATTTTATTATATTTTTCCCCTTCATTGATCGCTCAAATAACAATTCTACCCTTTCATAAATACTATTATTAATTACTAATTTTATAATTATTTTCAATTTTACCCTCTGTTAGTTATTCCAATGACAACCCTAACCTTCCTTAATTAGTTTTTTTGTAATGCGTTTAATGAACATTAGATCATAAATTTACACATTGGGAAACAAAATGTGTAGTTGCGAAAAATATATCTGTGTGTGTGTGTGTACTACCTATAAAAGTATGAATGCTGTAAAATATTTTTGGACGATTATATCCTCCGTGAATTACGTCAATTACATTCTTACCCTTCTTTTATCACCCCTTTTAATTAAGTTTTGATGAAATAAAAAGAACACTGGGTATTAGGTAATGAATCTTATTCTATACATTGCAAAATGAAAAGTGTGATGAGAAAGAAAAACAGAACTAAGAAATTCCTTTATTGTTCTCTTTTTAATTTGGTCAAAATGACATAAACATGAGATATTGAACCGGTTAATGAGAACTGTGATTTTTTTCCTTGCATTTTTAGGTTAGCAAACAATTAACCAATTGAAAATCTGAAAAACAAAAATAAAATAAAGAAACTGAAATATGTGAAAAATCAATTAAGAAACAAAAAATTGTTGGAAAAAACAAAAACAGAAAAAAAAAAGGATTAAATATGCATCAAAAAACAAGGCTTAAATATGGTGTCAATTTGAGCTGAAAATATGTTCAGTTATTGCAGTTGAAGACCGGGTGTTTTGCATTTCTTATTGATGAAATGCAAAGCAGCTGGTCTTGAAAATTACAAATCTTAATCATAAAGCAATTTAACATATTACAAAAAATAAAAACGTAGATTTATTCTTTTAATTTCTCAATCTGGTTTTATTTTCAGCAGTACCATCAAACAATTATTCAATTCAGAAGCCTACAAAGAATATTTTCAAACGTTGAACTGATTACAATTGCGAAGATCAAATATACGTTTCTTTTAAAATAAGTCACAAAAGAAATAAGAACATAATGAAATTATATTATTTTGATTCCAAAAAAGATAATAATATCACTTCAAACGTTACTCTCGACTATATCCACGTGCAACGCACGTGTTCTATACTAGTTACCTTAAAATAGCGTATAAAGATCTGCCTCCACACAGTTTCTGAGAAGTATAACGAAGCTCATCACCTGGCAGACGACATCATTAGTAACACTGTTTTAAATATATTGTGAACGTCTTAAAACTCACAAAATAGAGAAAAAATGAGATTAAGAAATTGCAATTTGTTGCCAAAGGGGAAGTTCGTCTGCAGAAGAAGCGTTTTAGCGGCTAAATGAACGCAGGCCAGAGCACTCAATTCCAAGACCAAAACGCAGATGCAGCCCAATGGCCAAATCTGGACCAACTTACTGGGCCAATGAATAATTTCAGTGAGTGAGAAAAATATTTAATTCCGTTGCCGGGAGTTGAACCCGGAACGTTAAACTCTAGGATTTGTCAAGTGCTACAACGGATCGTGTTACTTAGTCGTCACAAAGTAATAGTTAGTTGTTGTACCAAAAAAAAAGTAATAGTTATATATATATATATATATATATTTAATAAAAGCCACTGAATTATTTACGAAATGATTACCCTTTCCTTATTTGAAACATCTAATCCGTTTTATTTTTGTGTCGATCTCATAAACTATGCTCGTTGTTCATATTAATGATAGGGTTCTTCCAACTTTAGGAAAAAATAAAACATCTAATCCGTTTTGTCACTAGATATTTAAACAATGTCTACATAGAAGTTCCATTAATAATAATTATTTTACGGTCATCTAGCATAAACTAAAAGTGGAATTATCATCTTTCGATCTGTTAAATCTTTTCAAGGCCCGCCGCTGTACCGGATAATGGTTCCCCCAAAGATACATTTTGCGTAGGTATTGTAACCATTTTAAGGATACTCAGACTCAATATATATTTTTTGGATTTTGGCAAATAAATTTTTTTACTAATTAAAAATATATTTCTTTCTGTTGAGAGATATAAATTTCACATCAGACAAATAATAAATAGTACTTTAATATATAATAAGCCTTGTAGACCTCTCCCTTCATGACCAATTGATTTTGAGTTGGATGTTTTTACATGGTAATATACCTGGTCAATCTAGTTCCAATTGATTGTTAAAGAAATTAAATCATCCACCGTCATGCAATCTAATTCTCTACGTGCTAGGTCCACTTAAAAGAAGTTTGGCCACATATGAGGGGGTATGTTGAAGATATAAATGCCACATCTGACAAATAATCAACAACACTGTAATATATAAATCTTGTGAGTCTCTCCCCTCATGAACAATTGAATTTGAGTTGGATACTTTCACACTTTCGTCCAACTTTAAATGTTTTACTATACATACTATTTCCCGCCTACTAAAAAGTATCTTCCTTTTACAGAGTGTTTAGAATTAATTTTGGGATGATCAAACTTGATTCAATCTGCATTGAATCAGGTATTTGGTATTTGACACACAAGATTAAGAGATTTATTCTGTCTCAAAAGACAAAAGGCTAAAATTTTATTTAATTTATAATCTTGATAAAAAAGCGAGAATTATGAAATAATCACTTTTCTCATGATTGAGTTTGACCTTCTAATTTATCATACTATCCCCATATTTATCACAAACGACACTCTATACCCTTTAATTAATTGTTAGGTTTGGCTAGTTATCTTATTATAAGCATTAATATGAGATTGTAATTGTTTCTAATTCAAATTGATTAGTAACAACTTATGTACGTGGCTGAAAATAGTTTCTTCCATAATGTATTTGTACACTATTAAAAATTTATTTTTTAAGTGTCATCTATCACCATTTTGCTATAGTGGAACTGATTTAAACACTTTTTATCCAAATACTTTTTGTAAATTTAAGTTAGTTTACAACTATTCGTGCCAAGCAACAAACATATTCTGCTTAAAGTAAATTAAATCTCATTTTAAGAACTCATTAAGATTTAAGTTGAAATTTACTTTTATAATCATTTTCACACGGGTTCTCAATCTGGAACATCTACAAATCATTGTCTATTTTAAAATTTCAATCATCTTTATAGTCATTTTCCCACTTATATCTTTTATTTCAAGCTCTGAATTTCTGCTAATTATGCAAAATTAAGTATTGCATAAGACCAAAAAAAAGAAAGGGTATAATGGGAATGACAACCATTGAGAGTATGTTTGGATGAAGAATTTCAAATTATCCTGTATTTCAAAATCTATTAATTTTGAAATTCGTTGATTTATAAATTTATGAAATTTTAAATATTATGTTTGGGTAATTTGTAGATTGCGTATTTTATATGTAGATTTACATTTGAAAATTTGAACCTAGATAATTTAATGGTGTATAGGTACAAACTAATGAGAGAGAACATCTCCGTTTTTTATGGAAGAAGTTACCTAAAATAATAGAAGCTCTTTCTGTGGAAGGGATTTGACAAATAACTAGTATGAACTAGTCATTTCTAGAGAGGATTTTAGCACACCAAATTTCATTTTCAAATCCTTCCTAGAATTTACTAAATCCATCTTATCAGTATCAAAACAAAGAATTTTATACAATGTATTTCAAAATTCTCTATGAAAGTGAAATCATCAGTTCAATTACCTCATCCAAACACACTTTGAAGGTTACATTAATCGGGTCATGTGACTCTCCTAAAGTTCAATGTTATTATAAAAGGTGACAGTTAATTATGGATTAGGATTCTTTGTTGTGCTGCAATGTGATGTAAATAAAAGCTTTCTTAGATGAATATTTGCGGAAAGTATTAGGGTTAAAACATCTTCGCAATACAAAGAAAGTACTTTTAATTCGAAAACTATTGTTAAAGCCGTTACAGCATCTCTGGAGTACAAGAAAATGTCTTAACTTTATTTATTGAGGAGGGAGTATTTGGTGTTTCCCAAACCAAAATGTGAGTCAAGCCAACGCATTGAATGTAAACAAGTATGAGATTTTCCTATACTACTCTATAGAGCCTCCTTGAGATTTTCTCAAAATCAAATTTTAGATTAAATCATAATCGCTTCTCAAAATCAGTTTTAAAACCAAATTAGTTTTAAGCCATGGGTGATGTTTATACCAGTGTACTAAAGTCAGGTTCAATAGAACAACATTATCAAAAGTTTAGTGTTTTAATAAAAGATGCTAAAAGTTTTTGTAATTAACATGAATATTTTGGTACTTACTTCGACAAACCAGATTATGGAACAATGATTATTCATAATTCTTATTTTCTTCTATTATGATCCAATCAGTTTCTTAACTTCTAAAAGACGTTTTAACATGTTTTGTGTCTTTATCAAGCACCTAATAACCTGATTTAATTCAGATTTTATTAGGTTTGACCTTATCAGAATTGATCATAAACAGACTCGCAGAAAATAGAGTATTTTAGTTAATGTGCATCCTTAAGAAAACTCATATGGATGATATAAGTTTGAATTCTACATTATATGCTTCCTTAAATAGAGTGCTAACTCATACAAAACACTTGAAATAGGACAGAGTGAGCATACAGTTTGGGAAATTTTCCATCTCCACCGGCTTATCCTTGTGAACATCTCATTTTGTGTCATAAAGGTGTAAAAAAGTACTCCCTCGGTTTTACGAGGCTATTTCTTTCGACTTCCTTAGAAAATCTTGGAAGAGATTTTGATCGATTCATATAAAGATTGAAACGAACTTAATTAGATAACAATCATACATCAAATAAATATCTTTTGGTCAGTCAAATTATAACAAAAATAATGAGTAACGTCTCCATCTACGCAAACTAAATCGCGAAAATTCTTGTCAAATGAATTGACAAACAGAATTGGAATTGGAAGTGAGAATTGCAATTCAATTCCAATTCTTATGGAATTGGAATTGCTATGTGTTCCCAATTTACTCTGGTCGCACCCAAAGGGCCACTGGAGGTCCCATTTTGCACGACACGTCCGCACAAGCAACATACAATATTCAACGCTCACAACCGGTCAAAGGATGCACGCTCAAGTCACGTGCACCTCTCACTTTCGTTACGTGACTTCGCCACTAAGAAACTCATCTTCGCGTGATGCCTCATGACACTTCGACAGTCACACATTGCACGTCGTCCATCGGTGAAACCTTGGCACTTGCCCAAGGAGGTTGGCCTTGGCCTTGGCCTCCCCCTTGGGGTCGGCCTCGGCCTCCCCTTGAGGTTGGCATTGGCCTTCCCCCAAGGGTTAGCCTTTGGCCTCCATCCTTAGCACCTTCATTACTATTCAAGGGACCATGCATCGTCTGCGACCCTCGTCGCCCGTCGCCCGGACGTCATCTCCGCGACCCCCGTCGCCCGTCGTCCTGACGTTATCTCCGCGACCCCCGTCGCCCGGACGTCATCTCCGCTACCCCTGTCACCCGTCGCCCGGACGTCAACTCCGCGACTCATGTCGCCCTCGCGTCGTCTCCATGACCTTTGTCGCCCGCGTCCGCGCGACAACTCCGCGACTCCTGTCACCTGCGCCCGCGTGCCAACTCTGCGTCTCCACAACCTTCATCGCCCGCGTCCGCGTGACAGCTCCAGGACTCCCGTCGCCTGCTCCCGCACGCCGTCTTCGCGACCCCTGTCGCATGCGCCCACACACCATACACACTTCATCGGGCCCATGTGCCACAATCATGTTACATGCCCCCCCCCTCCCCCCGGGCACCACACTCATTCACGACACCATGCACACCTTGCCTTGGTCGTGGAACATGCTTCGACCCACTCTCCGGAGTGCGCAGGATCTCGCGGGGATGATTCCTCCGGGACACTATCTTTGCCAGGGAGCTTTTCAACTCCCCTTCTGCCAGGTAGGCGGCTCCTCCGGGATGCAACCTTGACGCGCTCCGAGTGCTCCGGCACAAGGACTTGTCCGCGGGGATAGGCGACTCCTCTGGGACACTATCTCCGCCAGGGAGCTTTTCAACTCCCCTTCCGCCAGATAGACGACTCCTCCGGGATGCTACCTTGGGATGCTACCTTGACGCACTCCGAGAGCTCTGGCACAAGGACTCACCCGTGGGGATATGCGACTCCTCCGGGACACTATCTTTGCCAGGGAGCTCTAAGTGCTCCGGCATGAAGACTCCCCTTCCGCCAGGTAGACGGCTCCTCTGGGATGCTACCTCGGCCTTCGGGATAGTCGATTCCTCCGGGACACTATCTCTGCTAGGGTGTTTGCGTGACTGGCCTACGTGCTCTGGCACTGGGGGCTTGCGTCGACACCCTTACGGACTATGACCCCCGGGTCACTCCCAGACGGGAGCATGTCTTTGGAGGGCATCGCGCCTAATTCACTTGGCAGTTGCGCGTCGGGTCTTCCCCACCGCTGCCAGGCCTGTGGGACTCTGCAAGGGCTTGGATTGGTGGCTAGATCAAGGGGTTTCTTTGGCCACACCAGCGCTGTGGGAGCCAGTCTTTCCAGACAGACAGAGCGATGCTGTGCAGGGCAGAGCGGGTGAATATGCAATCCAATAGTCCGTGGAGCACCAACAACTGTGGACACCTCGGTGACGTGTCACTCCTGGGGAGTGCCACGTGTCGACTGATGACATCATTATCTCAACCTCTATAAATAGGGGTCTTGAGAATTCATTCAAGACAGAACTCTCACATTTTCACTTTCTCACTCTAGAATCCTAGAGAGAGAAACATACATGACCCTGACTCTGGACCTAAGTATCGAACTGGTATTGTCGTCATGTATTCATCCTGCGTCATCGCCCTCGAAGCACTGCCACTCCCAGGCTCTGTCTGGGAAGCCCTTGCTCCACCCTTGCTGTGTCCCACATCAGCACATTTGGCATCTGACTCAGACTGCATTCTTTGTGACACCTCCACGTCGACTGCGAATCCACTTTCCTTGGCATCACTATGAAATTAAATAGAATTTGTAATTCTATTGATTGATTGACACAAAAGATTAGATTAAAATTTTAAATTTCTAAAGTAAAAAAACAAGATGTTAATATACAACACAGGAGTTTCATATTTGCCTTTACCAAATCATACCCAACAGCACTCCCCCACTTGCACCGCCCCGCCCCACCCACCCCAGAGAACAGAAGAAAAAGAAAACAAAACAAAACAAAAGAAAATACACACAATGACTTACGTACAAAATGAAAAAATGCAACTAATTCATAAACAAACTTGAATTTGCAACCTAATAGTTAAATATTAGAACTTTAATGATATACTAGTACTTAACAACAAGAAAATGTTCTCAAAGATAGAAATGTGCTTAGACTTAACAAAATGAAGTGGCTCTTAAACGTAACAAGTGCATGATTAACAATTTAGATCTTCACCAATAAATAAGATAATAGTTCCGAAAAGACTAGGCTTGAAAATAATTCAAAGTATATAAGTTCCTTGTTGTCTCCATGTTTTAGGTCTTATGAGTGCTGATTTGCATCATTAACCATGGCTTCCTCAAGTGAAATGGAAGGGACATAAATGACTCAACCTTCCTCGCATTGCCAGTCAGCACGTCATAAGCTTTAAGCAACCCAAGCTGATCCAAATCTGGCACTTCTGCTAACTTCTCATAAATGAAATCCGCACTTGTAATTGTAGCTTCTGATGCACATACCTTGTCAATGACACTAACCATTGAAGTAACAGCCGTAACAAGTGCATCACTAGTGCGACTTCTCTTTCTCGGTGGTTGTGACTTAGTTGTAGAGGTTGCCTTTTGACGATTCGTGTTAACAAAGACCTTCACTAGCCTCCTCTACGTTGGAATTAGATGCCAGCTCATTGTAACCTTCAACACCAGTCTCAGCTGCTTCCCCTGTTGCTCAATTTTGTCCACATATAGCTGATAAATCTTCTCAATTCTCAATTACCTTTCTTCTATGTGACTTTGCATCGAAATGATCCTACAAAAAGTAAATATAGAACTATATAAGTAGCGTTCCAATTGTTTAAAAAATAAGAGAGATCAATATGCTTTTTACCTGAACATACGCGTTCCAAGCAGCTTCACTATAAACGCTAATCGTATTGGACTGGCAATCCCATGAAAAGCCACTTTGGGTTAACAACTTAGACACTATCTCATAATGCTTGTCCCATGTTTTTAGATGACCAACAATATTCTCTTTTGTAACTTTCACGTTACATTGATCCATTATCGCATCAATCACACCATTGTACGCACTTGGTTTCCATCCATTAAGAACTTTGTTCCCAATATTAAGTTGATCAAGCAAGACAACATTAAGAATGCGGTCCATTTCCACAGTCCATCTAAGGTATGATTTTGTCTTCGAATCACCAACATTCTTTCTTTTACTAGAACGACTAACTTGCGAGGCATTGCTATCGGTACTCATCTATTTACAAACACCAAAAGCAATAACATTAGTTCATTTGATATACCTAAAAGCAATACCGGATAAGATTCGAATGCAGAAACATGTAACATTTGCAGCCGTAGAAGAAACTCATGGGCAACTCTGTTAATTTTCATTCATGGACTATAACCAAGTACTTCCTCCTGATAGTCATGTCAAAACTGATAAATGTAGACATCTGCTGGTTCCCCAACAAGTGGCAAAGATTATATCAGGTGGAAATTGCACGATTGTATAAAAGCTGAGCATATGCAGAAATGTGTTTCATATCGATCAATTCAAAGTTGAAATTTGCCTGAAACAACATAGTTGGATTTAGCAGCATGCTGATTTTCAGGCATAGGAGAATACTTATCTGCAACTCCACAATTTTCATTTATGCAGCTCATGAACTAGCATGACGAATAGCTAGGCCATTTCAGTCTTATTAAGCCTTGTTAACTGGTTGATGCCCCATTCTTTACCAGTATGATATCTGCCTCAAAGTTAAATGGCCATTGATTGCGGGTGTCTATTGTCTACAAAGAACATTTCATGTATTTTAGTGAACTGGATTCCTCTAAAACCAGAACTTGCACTAATCTAAACAAAATTCTACTACAAGAAAGAAAAAAAGGGATGCCTAAACTCATAATTTCATCTTTTCTGTTGTTGGAAAGTAGATCCAACCTACTCAAAGTGCATCATTATCGTTCCAGATTCTTGACATATTCTTACATAAGAGTGCCAAAAGCACAATTGTAAGAGCAAGTCCTCTAAAAGCGTCTGGTTTCTCCCCATCCTGACATAATAAAACTTGTTGTAGGAGTGGATGGTGATCCACTGCTGGGTACTAGCAGAGGTTTTGGGCTGAGGGAAAAAAAATTGGACCTTAAGAACAATTCCTGATTCCTAATTACAATTCCTTGATACCTCGTATAATCTGACAACATTTGGATGTTTGAGGACCGGGTGCATAAACACAATACTAATTATGTTCATTGAAAGTGTAAGAGAAGTAGATTAGTAAATGTTATGTTTTATAAAGATTAAGCATTTTGCAGAAGAAAATTGCACCCCAAAAAAAAATTGCGTAAGAAAATGCTGCAGATAATAGAGACCGCAAGGAAACCTTTGACCATGCACATTAGAGTCGGCCATTATTGAGACCGCAACCCAAGGCACTTTTCTTTTCTTACTTCTGCCCGAAAAGCGTTGGTTTATAGACACAAGAATACACCGTGTATTCCTGTTTTACCTTGTAACGAGATAATATTATCACTAACCAATACTAACATATACCAACAAATTATCAATGATACATGACATTAGCAAGTCCAACAAAGCTAGTATAGCCTGTTAAAATCACATAACTTTGTTCATGTAGTAACTACAACATCCAGGAGAAGACATTCATCGTAATTCTAACTCCATTTTCAAGTATCCGTTATTTCACTTTTCTCTTTAGGCAGGACTATTTTCACTCCCTAATATGTAACTTTTTTTTCATTTGTCATTAAAAATTTTACGTTGTCACCAAAACAAGGTTTTCGCAAGAAAAGAAGGTGGATCTCTCATCTCCCTCCCCTCTGATCTCACTATGTACATGAGAAAGTAGTTGATATTTTCCCAACCAACCATGCATGTGACTATGCTTTTCTCTGCCAAATTGGTGGATACCCTTTAAAATAGATAGACTGTGACGAATCTTTTATCAACAGACTTCAATCAATACATCACGATCACCAGAAAATGAGGCATAAAAAAAATTGGACCAGACATCTATTATCTCACTGAGCAAGGGAATAACCACAGCGTAGCTCCAGGAGAAGAGAAGCTATCCCCATCAAAATGGAGACAAAGGCCACCAGCTACTTTCAGTTCAACACGGCAGAGTACATGCAAGTAGCCAGCCATGCCAACAAATCCAAAGTCTGATAGAGCAAGTTAACTGTTGCCATTAAGTTGCAATTCAAGTTGATGTAACCTAAGTCCTCCAAGTTTGATTCATCTCTTAATACTAGAACTAGGAAATTTCGTCACCTCGAGCAAACCCATAATAAATGCCATCCAAATCACGGCATCCCTTTAATAATAGACAACATCGCAGGCCATGTCCATTACGATTATCTTTGACCCAAACTCAAAATCAACATCAATAACAAAGTTAACCAAGAGATATCAAAGCAAATTGAGCATAGATGCTTGACTAACCTAGACTGTCGTCGCCGCCGTCAAAGAGAGTAGATCATTAGCGCCGTCGCCGTCAAAATACTAGATTGTAGCCGCCGCCGTCTGCACAGTAGATTGCCGCTACCATGACCAGGTTGAATCAAAGCGAAAAGAGAATGAGATCGTGGCTGGCGAGGTTGAATCAGAGTCAGAGAAGGAAGATCGTGAGGAAGAGAAGAACGTGAGGAGGGAACGAGAGACCGTGAGTCGGGATTGGGCCTTGATGGGTCGAATTGTAACGGGCAGCTTGGAATTGCATATTTGAAGTTGGACCTAAAGAATTGGAATTTGGGCCTTAAAATACATTTTTAATTTCATGAAATTGGGTATGAATTGTAATTCTAATTCTAAATAAGTTGTCCGATCACCAGAATTATAATTCTAAAGGGCCAATTCCGAAATGTACCTGCATTCCAAGGCTAATTCCGTGATCCAATCGTACCCTAATGAAAGAATCAAAACACATTTTCGATAAATTACAGAAATCTTCGGTAACAACCGCTAATTTTGCTTTAAATGATGCAACTAAAGAAAGTTTTATCATGGTCAATAGTTATATGACAATTAATAACGATCAATAGGCTACTTAAATACTTGTAATCTCTGTGAGCCATACATGATTTTAATTATTCATTCACTTAAACCATTAGAATGACTATTATGCCCTGTATATAGCTATGAAACTTGACCATTCACATTATCACGCTATCTTCTTTTCTTGTTCCGTCCTAAATTTCATATTACTATCCTCGGTTACATATAACGGAGTTATAAATGAATTGCAGTTCTAACAAATACCTCAATTGGGGTTTTTTTTATAAAAAAAAAAACCCCGAGGAGTGGTGGAGATGGCAAGGGGCCTCGAGGTCCTGAGTTCGATTCCTCATACCGACAGGTTATATATGAATTGC
>JAVXUO010000979.1:0-96815 GCA_033065855.1 Escallonia rubra | reverse complement strand
GTCCTGAGTTCGATTCCTCATACCGACAGGTTATATATGAATTGCAGTTCTAACAAATACCTTAATTGGGGTTTTCGAAAAAAACAAAAACGTTTTTTCTGGTACAAACTCATTTTATTTGGTTATTACGCATATATTATATTTATAGATTAAAGGTGGTAGACAAAAGTTTGAATGCAAGTTTCTAAGACTAGCATATATAAGAATGGACCCTCGGTTGATTGTGCATCACATCTATTTCATATTCTGATCTAGTTTTCAGTTTTGTCTGAACTCACAAGAGGTGGCAAGGAAGGGAGACACCCAAGCTGGCACCTTCTTCACTAGTTTATTGCACATAGCTATCCTCACTCTTTCTTTTCTTGCTGAGAGGAGGATGAAAATGGGTCAAATTTGCTTTAGAAGTCGTTTGAAATTGATTCTTAAAATTAAATTTTGATTAGATTAGAATTATTTTTTAAATCAGCTTTAATTATTGCAAGTATCATAAATTAAAGATTGTTTGGATAGAAAAGGATGAAAGCAGGTTTAGTGTGTCAAAGTTAATATATAGTCAATTCAAATTTGAAGAGCGCATTCATCGTTTGTTTATATATGAAGATATTTTGATGTCTTTGTTAAACTTGATTTTCAAATTTGACTAAATCAGAATCCAAGAAAATAAAAATTACAGATTTAATCAGTTTTGAACACATTGAAATAGATTTAATCAGTTTTCCTTTTTTTTTCAAACAATCAAAGCTGATTTAATCAGGATTTAATCAAGTTTGACTATTATAAAATAAATCTCAAACACCCTCTTAGTATATAGTTAATGCAAGTGATATTCGAGTTGACAAGTTCAATTTTGATGTTGGATTATTGTATTTGTGTCACTGCATTCCAACAATATTTACATATAACAATTCGAATATTTTCTCACATTCTAAGAGATTCACAAGATTAAGTTTGATAGACCTACAAGTTTGACAAAGCTTAATAAACAACCTCTTGAACTTCCTTTTTATTGGATCAAGAAGCATGAAATGTCGTGTACGTTGGATATGTACAAGTTTGACAAAGCTGGACATGTAACTTTTTGAAATTCCTTTTTATCGGATTAGAAAGCATGAAAATGTTCACATAAGCATTAGGCAAGAATTCTCTGCCGTAACAATTTTAGTGATAAAAAAAATTATCATCGATATTAATTTCAAACACTGGATTGATATATTTAATTATTCGTTGCTTGGTTCCCATTGAAATTGACACATATGGTTTGACGAAGCTTGATAACCAACCTGTTGAACTTCCTTTTTTATTGGATCGGAAAGCATGAAATATCGTGTACGTTTGATACTTACAAGTTTGACAAAACTTGAAAAGTAGCCCTTCAAAATTCCTTTATATCAGAGATGAGAAAGCATTAATAAAATGTTCACACAAATACTTGGATGGTAATCTGAAACACTTAGCTAGGGTTCATATATGCATTCAATGCTTCATTCCCATTGTATTCAGTATTGACAACAGCTTGAAATGACACATATGGTTGTTTTGAAACTCTGCTTTCTATGTTGTCATCCTCAACACGGATGTTCCAAAAGCCAGTCTTGAATAACGACAGCAGGACACCAAAGCCATCTTTAATGGAAGAAGCTCCTATTTTGGCTTGAATGCTGAGAAAATTCAACTTACAGAGCCTTCTGCTCTATCACAGACTCGAGCAACACCGAGCAGCTGACACGTGAAGGGGTGATGAAAGCTTGAATGTTAAAGGACCAAATTGCCCCCTGGCGATTTTACAGGACTTCTCTCCTTTGTACATATCTATCCCCAAAACAAGATGCCAATGCATGTGTAACAGCTCAAGCTGGCGGTTTCTGCTGCAGCGTATATATACTAAGAACAGCAATAAGTACAGAAATGAAACCCAGCAGTTATAGCATTTCAGTAAATGTGAACCCACAAGTGTTAGAGTAAATGGCAGCGGCAAGAAGGAGGACAAATGTAAATGGGAGAGAGGTGTTCTCTATAAGGACCAAAGCGCCCTTTACCCTTTGAAGGTATATAAAATGGGAGTGGTCACTCTTCGGTTTTGATTCCTTCTACATAAGTACGAGGCAATTTAATCCTTTAAGGTTAGGTTATATTAGTGCTCTTTTTTTTGGGTTAATTTCACCATTTTTTATGTCAAAGAAAGTGTCGCTAATATATCTTTTAGCAACCAATATGTGTGAATTTTGTCGAATAACAGAAATTCTGCTCCACCCTCCTCTATTTTGATACGCTATATATAATAGTCCACACCGGCCTTTTTTATTGGTAAAATGGTGAATAATACTCCCTCCGTCCCAAAAAATTGATCAGTTTCTAAATTAAGAAATATTCTGTAAATGATTTTCCATGTTTACCCTTTTTGAAGTTTTTTTTAATCTATTTCTCTCTACATTTAATCTTTCACCAACCCATTTTCTTTCTCTTGACCCACTTTATTCCATCATTTCTCTCTATCTCTACTTGGAAGTAGAATGTGAAACTCATTTTTTTATCTGAAACTCATAAAATATGAATTATATCCTAAACAACCGAACACTTCAAACATGATCAATTTAAATTAGGACGGAGAGAATATGTTTTTAGTACTTTAAGAGGTAAATGGAGTGTGAATAATCAAAATATTGACATTTTGAAAAGGTTAATGTCTTGCGCATCTTTCTCCTCCTTCCTCTATCTCCCAATTAATCTAATTAATTAATACCCACCCTTTCTCATAAATATGAGTAATTGACATTGTAAGCCCGGGCCAAGCAGCTTCTGTCAAGAATTTATTGTAAGGAGAGAATGTTCATTGTAACGGTATCATAATGCCTTATGATTACAACTTAGAAGGGTACATTGTACAACACACCATGTTCAAGTTTAAAGGTAGGTTCAAAAAGCAAATTCGTTAAAGCCTTAAAAGGAAAGATGACTTTTTCCAGAATTTGGAGGGAGGGGGAAACCGTGTCAAACAAGTTCACATTTAGAGCATGGCACCAAAATAATAAATAATCTCAGCCCCTCTATTTTCGGACCGGGATGGGCTTATTACCGATCTCGGCATATTGCAAAACCTACTCGTAAACGTACTATTAGTCTCTCTTTGCCGAAACTGATTTGGTACTCTTGCTGTAACAGCAGTGTCCAAAAATGATCGTTACATAGGTCTTAGTGAAAAAAAAAAAAAAAAAAAACCAAACTTTGTCGTTCAAATTAAGATGGTTTTTGTCATTAAAACTCTCTAATGACTAAACCTGGTTTAGACTGATTCTTGAAAACAAAAGGAAGACTAAATCGCTGTGTAATTGATTTTCAAAATCAATTAACTATAAAGTAAGGACGGTGTTTAAATAAAAAGCGCCGATAGCAGTTCCAAAGTAAAAAATGTTCAAAAAAACGTAATATTATGCTAGAAAGGTATTAAAATTCTCTGTAATCAAGAAGAATAACTTTACATTTATTTCACTTGGTCAAACCTTATAATATATATATAATCACCTCTATATTCATGAAACATGAAATCTTTAAGGAGCGAGTAGTGAGGACTGAATACTCGAGGCAATCATGGACAGGAAAAAGGAAAGTGCCAGATTTATGACATAATCGGTGGGTAGTAATTGGGAAAAGGGCAGAAACGGAAACATAATTACCAAGAGAGAGAGAGAGAGAGAGAAGAATTTTGCATGAAAGGCAAGCGGAACTCAAAAACGAGGACAAAACAGGTCGACGCTTGGCGTGGGTGGCGCAACCATCTCTTACCAGTTGTTGCTCTTCCCCTCCTCCCACAACCCACCTTTGTTTTTTCCCACCAGAAAAGATTCACACAAAACACACACAATTTCTGCTTTTCCCCTAGCAGAAACCAAGTTAGTACATGGGTTTTGGCTGAAAAGTTTTATTAGGTAAGTTTCTGTAAGGGAGAGAGGGTGGGGAGGATGGGGGATTTTAAGAAAGGGGTGTTTTCATGGTGGAAAGCATGCACATCGGGGTCATCAAAGCTGGTGTTGTACCTGGTGGTGCCACTGGTGGTGGTGTCTGGCTTTGTGGGGTTGCTGGGCACAAATAGCTCGAATCTGGGCTTTGATTTTCGCTATTACACTAGGATATGGAGTTTCAGTGGCGGTGGCAGGAGTAGTGTTTTTTCGTCTTCTTCTACGGCTACAGAGGGACCTGTTGCACCGCCGGAGAAAAGGTTGGACTTGCTGCCAAGGGTGGTGGGTGGTGGCCGGAGGGAGGAAGCTCTGTCGCCCGACAACATCGTTAACCGCTCTTCTGCGCCCCCGCTTGCTGTAGAAGCCATAGAGACTCCACCTCATGTAGTAAGCCTTTGTTCTCTGGCCTGCATCAGAGTGTTGTACATCATGCTATATAGTTGGCATTTTAATTAATGGTATGCGATTTTGTAAACTTTTAGGTTACAACCATGATGCACGATTTACAACATTCTTAATGAACAGTCATGCTCAATTTCATTTTTGATATGTGGGTTATGTATGGGCTTGTGTTATGTTTTAAATTTTAATCTTGGGTTTGTTGTTCTTATTTTTTATTTCAATTATTTCTATGAATCAGAAAGCCACAGATTTTGCCTTTCATTCCATAACTCGCATTATTAATAGGTACAATGAAGCATATATATACTTATAAGGGTCAAATATTTAGAGTTGGAGAGGAGTAATAAAAAGGAGAAACAAATTGGGTTCAAGAATGTCCTATTTTGGCCTTTCCCAACGTCATCTGTCCATAAAACATGAAAGTCTTTGTCTAAGAACAAGAAAGTAGCTGTTGGGCCAATACATGTATAGCTGATAGACAATGTCTCAAACTAATTCCACAGGTTACAAATAAGGAAGAGAGCTTGAATATCACCGCAGATGAAACCCACATTATTCCTTCTTTGAATCAGTCACATGACTTTCCCATCGACGTGAAGATTCGGAAAGAGTACACAAGTTTGGACAGGCTTGAAGCCGGTCTTGGGCGAGCTCGAGCCGCAATTAGAGACGCTAAAAATGGGCATCGTCTAAATGATTCCGATTACGTTCCAACAGGTCCTATGTATTGGAATCCAAGTGTCTTCCACAGGTAAGTACACTCTCACGGTCATTATGTGTTGTATTCTTTTCTAGGAAAATTGGCGTCGTCTAATTTTTTTAGATTAATTGGTGCGAACGTAGCGACTCGGTGCAATTATGAAATTGGTACCATTCTCATGGTGGTTTAGAAAACATCTGACATATTCTTGGAGTGTATATTTCTAAACCTCGCGCTCCTCTTGTCAATTGTAGGAGCTACTTAGAAATGGAAAAACAGTTCAAGGTGTTTGTTTATGAAGAAGGAGAACCCCCGGTTTTTCATAATGGTCCCTGCAAGAGCATATACGCTATGGAGGGAAATTTTATTTACCATATGGAGACCACCAAGTTCCGTACTAGAGATCCAGACAAAGCGCATGTGTACTTTCTTCCAATTAGTGTGACGGCAATCGTTCACTTTGTTTACGAGCGTGAGTCCCATGATTGGCATCCAATGAAGAAGACAGTCAAAGACTATGTCAATCTTCTCGCAGGAAAGTACTCTTACTGGAACCGAAGCCTTGGAGCTGATCATTTCATGCTTGCTTGCCATGATTGGGTAAGGAATTGTTGCACTACCTCCAAAATTAGCTAATAACAACAAACTGTCCACATGGTCAAGTTTGGTTTAACTTATCGTCGTTGTTCTTGCTTGAATTGGTTCTTATCTTGGAAACATGTCGATTATCGCCTTGTTCTGTGAACAGTAAGACTACCTTAAAAATTCATTTGGTGAGAATCCAACATAATGCCCTTAAAATTGCCTATTAGGACGGAACCTCCCCTTTTCCTTGGCATGATTAATTTATAAGAGAGAATTGCTATAGAACTTAATTGGATATAGATTTCTTTGTTCATGACCATAGGCGGAAAGGCAGGCGTTTTCCTCTGATTTGTTCAAATTAAGTGATTAATAAAGAGATGAAATATGTGGGGAGATCGAGATACTGCTTTTTTTTTCATGATTTTTTTTAAATATTAATTATTCCTAAAACTACGAAAGTCTACCCTAAATATACCTCCTATATACCGTCTATGTACACAAAATGCTATGTACTACATAGAGTATACAGATTAAGGATATTAAAACCTCAACACTTGGACACCAAAATTTGGCCTTCTTTCTGTATAACGTGTTCACTATTTTCCTGTTAGTTAATTTTTCACTTGGTTGAAGAAGTGATAGTGATTCTATTTTCCCTTGCAATTTATCCCCGTTGTTAACGCCATGTCCAGCAATGTTTAAGTTCTGCAGTCATTGTGCATTCCAGGGGCCTGAGCTGTCAGGCGCGGTTCCTGACCTATACAAAAACTCGATTCGAGCCCTATGTAACGCGAATACCTCTGAAGGATTCAAGCCCTCCAAAGATGTATCCTTTCCAGAAATTCTTCTCCCAGGTGGTACAATGAAAGGCTTGCTCGGCGGGCCATCCCCATCGCATCGCCCCATTTTGGTTTTCTTCGCTGGAGGCCTTCATGGCCCGATTAGGCCAATACTTTTAGAGCACTGGGAGAACAAGGATGACGAAGTCCAGGTTCACAAATACCTCCCGAAAGGTGTCTCGTACTACGACATGTTGAGGAAGAGCAAATACTGCATTTGTCCAAGTGGCTATGAAGTCGCAAGCCCTCGAATGGTCGAGGCACTCTACACTGGTTGTGTTCCTGTACTCATAAAGGACCACTACGTGCCTCCTTTCAGCGATGTTCTTAACTGGAAGTCCTTCTCTGTTGAAATTCCTGTGAAGGATATCCCAAACATGAAAAATATACTAACGCGAATATCATCGAGACAGTACATTCGATTGCAGAGGAGGGGTCAACAAGTTCGGAGGCATTTTGAGGTCAATTTGCCTCCCAAGCGATATGATGTGTTCCACATGATACTTCATTCGGTTTGGCTTAGAAGACTCAACATTCGTGTTCACGGTGTTGACGAATCATGACCTGAACATTGGCCGAGGAGGGATGCACTGAGAAAGCTGTGTAGAAGAACTGGTACATTAATTTTGTTCTCTTTTTTCTTCGTTTCGATTGGTTATTCTATAGAATAGTAGTGCGTAACTGATTTCTTTCATAAACTAGTGGATTGTTTTGGGCAATAAGATATCGTATTATTTTTGGGTATTTTCGATGGATTACTAACTTTTGGGTCTTCTTGTACATGTATTAGGCGTAGGTCATAAACAAACTATCATGTCTGTGGAAATGTATAGGTAGCCAAGTGCTGTTGAATATAGGTTGATGGTAGATGCAAACATGATTAGTTTGCAGCTAGTGTCTATCAATGGGATTTCCACTTTGTTTGCTCGCACCAAAGCACAGGTAAACCACAGTAGTGGTTGAACACAGTTATTCACATGATAAGATTTTGGAAAAGTTTTGGCAAGTCTTGGTATGAAGTTAATTTCTTTTTGGAATGGAGAGGAGTTGAATATGCCCACTTGAAC
This sequence comes from Escallonia rubra, assembly GCA_033065855.1. Taxonomy (NCBI): domain Eukaryota; kingdom Viridiplantae; phylum Streptophyta; class Magnoliopsida; order Escalloniales; family Escalloniaceae; genus Escallonia; species Escallonia rubra. The sequence goes on along the minus strand of JAVXUO010000979.1, from coordinate 89,269 downwards.
GAAGTGAGTAGTTTGTGATGTTGATCTCTTGTTCTTGACAAACGTTAGGGGGAAAGAAGAGCCTGTCATTGGTAGATCTTTCTAGTTTGAACATGGATTGAAAAGCAAAATCCTTTTCTTTTATGCTTAGCTTTTGTTAGGTGTTAGTGGTGTCATGGCGCACGCATGTCTAATTGGGAGTATTTTTGGCTACTATTCAGGTTGTACGAAGATGCCTACAATCCCTACTTAGCAACAATCAATGATTGCTATATAATTTTAGTGACATTTATTTAAAGATGTTGTTTAGAACGAAATGTTGTTTAAGTTGTAGACATAAATGTCATTGAGTTTGTTTAGTAACTATTAATTGTTACTATATTGAAAATAGTACATACACATCTTTCTATTACCTGAGTAGCAGCAAGAAAAAGTTATCCATGAAAATGGAACCAAAGCTAACTTAGGGGCGCATAGCTGAATACTTCTATTTGTGCTTCACGCTGTTACATAGGTTTAAGAAATATCATTACTCTGACTCTTGAATTCATAGTTTCAGAAGAGTAACACTAATCATAAGACTGAGGTCTATGCTCTATTAGTGACAACTATCTATAACTCTTCTGGTTTTCTCATTGGTGCTAAATAGATTGTGCTTGGACTGTCCATCTATTAGAGCGTGGTAAGCGGTCGTTAAATCAAGCCATGTACCTAAAGCATTCTGCAAACTACGCCAAACTCTGGATGTGAAGAGTGGATTCATCACCAGAACATGTAGTTTTGGTTGTTTAGCTGCATTGTATCTACCAAGGAATTCATTAGAAGAAAATGAAATGGCTTGGTTATAAAACTAACAATCACCCATAAAACTAACCTCTTGGCGGTTCTTAGCAACCCAACCACAAAATCCACAGGTATAGACTCTCACTTCCGTTCAGGAATAATTAGGTCTCTGAAACTCTACTTTTAGCTCCCGTCAAAGGAAGCATTTTGGCCAAAAAATCTGCCACTTCCTTACAGACAAGTCTCTTGCACGCGTCCCAGTACATACTGGGTGGATCCGAATGCAGTGCAAAAGTATCATTGAACCTTTCCAAGATAGAGTTCTTTTTTACGGCTACATGATTAACCTACTATGTATGACATGCTCTTTCCATGGAGATACTACAATACATTGTTATTTGCATCACTTTGTCGATTTCTGTCTGGATTTTGTTAAAGAGAAATAGAATAACTTCGTAAGATTGTGATTGGCACGCCGGATAAGATAAAACTAGAACTATCTGGTGTTTGGCCATGCATGCAGGGGGGGTGTTATTTAATTTGTCCAAGCATTTTGGGGATAAAAAAAACGGGCCAAGACTACACTACAACAGGCGCAGTAGCCAACGGCGGTAGCACTGCACCCGTTGTCGCACATCAGCGGAGAAGGTAGTGCGGTGTTTGGTGGTTGCAGAATTGCAGTGGTGGGGGTGGGTGCGATCTGTTGGAGGTGTTGAATAGGTGGTTGCGATAGTGGTGGTGGGTGGCCGTGCTGATGTGGTGGTATGTTATTGCCGGTGGGTGGTTGTAGTGATGGTTGCTGCTCGTGGTGGTTATAGGAGAAATAGAAATTGGGCAAGATAATCTTATCTGGTCACTAATCTGGATTTCGTCCAAGCATGGGATATGATATACTCTGTATGCCTTATCGGACAAGATATGATATCATGATTTATCCTTCTCTTATTGTGTCCTTCGACTGAATAATCTGGCACGCGAAACACAACCAAAAAATTCCAGTTCATATGCAAACATGCATGCACAGTCACTTCCGCACGTGTAATGATCTAGAAATAAGTGAAGAACTTTCTCGTTCATGAAAGATTGCTTGATGTTTTTGGGAGGAAATCTCCAAAGGGATGGGAACCTACGTACATGTACTTGCTTTTAGAACAAAAGTGTTCATCCTTAGCTGTATACAAATCTGGAATGATAATAATGTAATTCTAGAAAAGCAAATTCCTGCCTACAGTCCTCCAATAAATACCACTACTCCTGCCATTTGAAACGGAGGAATGGGATTAGGCACATCATGTCATCTACGATGGCTTGATCGTTATAAGTTTAAGGAATTCTCACATTGTCTCAAAAGTCCTAGCAACCTGCCATTCCAACACATCTTTATCAAAGACATGTGAATTGGTAGATGATGCAGTATATATTAATATGAAAATTACCTTATCGCTGTTGTCCTATGTCTAGAACATTTTATAATTCTCATAACTTATAAAGCATTCTCTTTTATGTTTCTGACATGATAGTTTTTTCTTGCCTATATAAAGGCTTTATTGTACTCAGTTTTATCATGCTCTCTAATATAATTATTTTTTCCTTCACCTTTTCTATCATAGTATCAAAGGCATACAATCCACCGGTTTGAGAGTCTTTCAACTATTTTCGCAAACTCTAGCGGACGGCCTTTTGTCGGCCAATTCATGTGCTTTTGTTTCTGATCGTGCTTTTCTTTGCTTCTTGAGTTCAGAATTTTAGTCTCTTTCCTGTCCTTTTTACACAGTGATCTTCGCTTATGCTGAAACCCAAGCCACTGTCCACTTTTACTGTTCATCAACTCTTGCTTATATATATATATATATATATATATATATATATATATATATATATATATATATATATCTATATCTATACATATATAAAAGCACGTATGGGCTTAAATGGCTAATCTTTTCTTTCCTTAAAATACCCTTTTCTAATTGATATTTCCATAAAAGATTAAGGGTAAGTAAGGGTATTTTTGACTTATAACATTTCTTTTCCATTAAATACCCTTCCTAAATTAGAGTTTTATTTAAAAATGAGGGTGTTTTGGACTTCTCATAGGATATCAAGTATCTTTCCTTAAAATACCATTATTGGAATATATGTTTTTGTTAGAGTTAAGGATTGTTTTGACTTTTAATTAAAAACTTTTCTTTTCATTAAATACCTATTTTTAATAAGTGTTTAAGAAAATAAGGGTTCTTTTTACTTTTCATACAATATCAAGTCTCTTTCGTTAAATTATTTTTTATTTGGCAATATGCTTGATGTTTTGACTTAAAATACAATAGAATTACTATAATTTTCTCCGTCATATTCGATTAAAGAAAACAACTTGTAGAGAACATATTTTCTAAAGCCTTTTTCGAAAAATATAATATACCTAAGCTAAATTCAATATTTTGTCAGAAATTCAATCCTTTTTAATTTTGTATTTCATATGTCTATGTTAATGTGTATGCTACATATTTGAATTATTCTGCATGTATATAGATTTCAATACAAATATATTAGTACATTGAAACTGTCGTAAATCTAAAGTTTGATTTCAGATTTTTAATACAGACATATTGATATAAGGGAGGTATCATAAAATTAGAGGTTTTTAGGATTTTCTAAATTCATATGTAATCTTGACTGGGGTTAAATGGCTAATTCTTTTATATATTTTTTCCTTAAGATACCCTTTTTAAACTGAAATCTTCACTTAAAACTTTTTTTTCCCATCAAATACTCATTTTGAATTAGATCATTGTTAAAAAATAAGAGTGTATTTGGCTTCTCTTATGACATCAAGCGTCTTTCCTTAGAATATCTTATAGGAATATATGTTTTAGTTAGAGTTAAGGGTTCTTTTGTCTTTTAGAAAGAAAGAAAAAAACTTATGAAAACCTATAAAACCACCCTTGAACTCCTGTGTGTTTTTTGATTACCAAAAAAATTTCTATCAAAACCTACTGCTTCTATTCACGTTAAAGCTAAACTACCTCAAGCTATTCACGATTAATAAAAATAACTTGCAGAGAACAATGTTTTCTATAACTAGATTGAATATTTTATCAGAAACTTAATCCTTTTTAAATTTTGTATTTCAGAATTTGTGTGTTGATGTATATGCTACAAATTTTAATTATTGTGCATGTATATATATTTCAATGTAAACATTTTCTCTTATGACATCAAGCGTCTTTCCTTAGAATATCTTATAGGAATATATGTTTTAGTTAGAGTTAAGGGTTCTTTTGTCTTTTAGAAAGAAAAAAAAACTTATGAAAACCTATAAAACCATCATTGAAATCCTGCGTGTTTTTTTATTACCAAAATTTTTTCTATCAAAACCTATTGCTTCTATTTACGTTAAAGCTAAACTACCTCAAGCTGTTCACGATTAATGAAAACAACTTGCAGAGAACAATGTTTTCTATAACTAGATTGAATATTTTATCAGAAACTTAATCCTTTTTAAATTTTGTATTTCAGAATTTGTGTGTTGATGTATATGCTACAAATTTTAATTATTGTGCATGTATATATATTTCAATGTAAACATTTTCGTACATTGAGACTATCATAAAACTAAAGTTTAATTCTAGATTTCAATTACAGACATATTAGTGTAAGAAAACTATAATAAAACTGGAGTTTCTTTAGAAATTTTTAAATGCATAAGAATTGATTTTATCATACAATTTTGTTCCTAATTATAATTTGAGTTCGTGGCAAGTACATAATCTTGTATTCATGACATCATATTCTTCATACGGTTATTATCTTTATATGATGCATCGTATCCCGATGTATCATATATTTACATGATAACATGTTTTATATGGCTATTGTCTTCACATATTTTGCTCTTATAAAGTGATAGGATTAGATGAACCCCAATTAATAAAGACTCCAATTTATTTCAGCTTAAATGATTAATAACTTTTTTTAACTTGAAAACTCTCAAGTTTTTATATGCAAGGGGTTAAACAACTAAATATTCTTTTTCCTGAAAATATTCTTTTTAAGTTAAAAAGTTCTCTAAATATTTTGACTTTTTAGAAGGTGAGGATAAATTACTACTGTTTTGGCTAATTTTAAACATTTTGACACTAAAGAGGTTCATTAATGCATTTTTTTGTGACATAAGACTATTAATATAATCAAAACGGGTAAGGATCTCGCCCCCAGCGTACAAAATAATCTCAAGCGATTAAAATGGCTACAAATTTTTCCATTAAAAATACCTTCTTAGAAATAAAAGGTTTACTAAACTTAAATGTATTTTTACTTTTAAGAATGTGAGCCTAAACTACAATATTTTTGGTTAATCATAAACAATTTGCTGCTAAAAGAGGTTACAAGTTTACTAATGCATCTTTAAGTGACAAAAATGTGGGAGTGGATCTAGCCCAATCGTATAAATATGATACTAAGTCTATGTTCACCTTTAAAGAAAACCTTATCAAAACATAACCTTAAAACTTATCAACATCAAAATCGATAAAATGAGCACCTTAATTGTCCCTACTTCTTAGAGAACCGTTCCTAAGTCCAAGTATTATCATGTTTTTTCTTATAAATTAAGGTGCACCGGCTATTGCCTCTATTAACTTTTGCATATAACTACAAATTTAAAGTTGATTGGGGTGAGAAGGCTAAAAAAAAGTAAAAAAGCTAAAGAACACAATGATGGTGGGATGTAATTGTGGTTGTGGCCCATTTGGGGGGGGGGGGGCGTGTATGTGTGCATATCGTCTATGTGTTTGTGGATGCATGTATATGTTGTCTTTGTGTGTGTTGGAGCTCAAAAGTCTAAATGGATGACGGTGGTGTATGGATGAGATGAAAGGATGATGAATGACATTGGAAGAATTACATTCCTAAGTGACAGACATTTTGATCTTTACATCCTTTCAGTATTTTCGTTCGGTCAACGAAATAAGTGTTATTTGTTCAAACTAATGGGCATACTTTTAATTTTACTCTAACATCAAGGTTATGGATGTAATTAACCCTATAATTTTCTTAACTCTCAAAACCTTATGCCATATGTAAAATGTTTTTTTTATTTTTATTTTGATGATACAGGTCTTTATTTAATGAATGATCTGGGTTACAAATTATTCTTGATGAACTTTTGTTGAATTTGTATCTATATTAAAATTGTAATGGGTATATATAAATATAGGGTGAAAATGTAGGTTTGTGAACATTATTGAAATTACTTAATTCATTACCACTATCTGATATGAACTTCGCACATACATTTTGTAGTATGGATTTCAAAAGGACACACATAGACACATATGTATATATACTTTTTAGATGAGTAGGTAAAGTCTGTGTTAAAAATAAAAATCTTAAGGAAAATATGTGCTAAATTACATCTACAACTAAATTAATAGCCATATTTTATTACTACGATGAACAAGGTCATGCTAGATAAATATAAAAGAGAGCTTTATAGTACACTATCAAGAGAAACTTAGATTACACTATAGATTTTTTAATTGAAAAGTAGAAAAAAGAAAGTATAATTAAGATTAAGCGCCATTTTAGACAAATTGTACTCGAACGTTGGAACTTAAGATAGAAAAAGTTGAAAAAGACTTGCTTTATACTTTAATCCTAAAATAAGAGATACATGAAACTTATACTCCCCTTTGTCCCAAATTATTTGATCATATTTGACGCACGTTTATTTAAGATATAAGTCTTATTTTATGAGTTTCTCATTCTATCCCAAGAGAGAGAGAGAGGGGCAGGACGAAATTGATTCAGTAGAGAAGAAAATGTTGGTAAATGACTAAATGTGGAGAGAGAAGTAGAATAAAAAAATGTCTACAAAGGGTAAACATGTAAAAATAGCTACAAAAACTTTTTTAATTTGAAAACTGATCAATTTTTGTAGGACAATTCAAAAAAATCAAATTTTTTTTTAGATTGAGGGAGTTATAGATCATTACCAAAAGCAACTAAATTGCAGGGGATACTTTGAGCCCCAATAATCATCGATACAAGAAATGGTCATAACTGGGTAGAAAAGGAAAATGATAGGTAATGAATGATATTGAAAATCAAAAGTGATGATATTTTGAACTTTAGTAGTGATGCTTGTAGGAAAAAGTGTCAAAACTCTAAAAATGAATGATACAAAAACTTTGGAAAGATTATTGAAAGCTAGGGCTACTAAATTTGTTGCTTAAGCAGTTCAGTTTCTATATGTGTCCTGATAGATCTCTTGAGCTTGATTGATTCTTGATTTAAAAGATGCAAGATTTAAGCTTCTAACCCATTTCATCTTACAAACGTTGTTATACATTTATTAATAATAACTTTTTCATGTTAGGCACTTTATTTTCGACAATCCTTTTCAGGTTGATTATTGAACTTTCGTAATACAACTTAATTATAATTCAAAGTTTTTCTCAATTTCACTTGTTAGACATATATATGCCATCAAAACATAATATAGGACAATAGACAACTCTAATATAAACACTTGATATTAATTATCTCAAAAAAAATTCTTCAATTTTATCAATGTACTATCAAAGTTGTAGTGTTTCGTGAGAGTTAGATATTTGTAGGAGATGTTTGAGACTAATTGCAATGTCAGTGTACCTTGGATAACAAGATATAATATGGAATAGTCAGAATTCTGTTCAGCGGCAATTTGATGTAACAAAAAGAATAAGTATGATAAATAGTGAAAAATATCGGTGATAATTGGCGTGAAAAATTCGGGTTTGAAAGTAAGACTATGTTTTGGATAATGAACTTTTCATATTTAATTAGTAGTTAACAACTAATTTGTTATTATCGTTTATTTTATAATAGTCGTATTAATTAATTTTAATTATTTCGTAACCAAGATTTTGAATATTCTTATTTCAAATCACTATATATCGTGCAAAGCACGTGATCCTTACTAGTCTATATATATATATACCTCTGTCGATTTTCGTTAGCCCAATCCCTCTGTCATCAGACCTCGCCCGGGAACTCTTGCTCTGTTCTTAGTCGTCAAACCTCGTTCTGGGACTCCTACCTTGTTCTTAGTCATCGGACCTCACACCAAGACCTTTATGGTCGTCGAAATTTGCCCAACTCCTACTTTGTTCTTAGTCGCCGAACCTCGTTCTTGGACTCCTTCCTTGTTCTTAGTCGCCAGACTCGCCCCGAGACCTTTATGGTCGTCGGACTTTGCCCTGGGACTCCTGATCTGTTCTTAGTCGCCGGACCTCGCCTTAAGACCTTGATGCTTGTCGAACTTTAATTTGCCGGGGATTCTTGTCTATTCTTACATTGCCGAACTCTACACATGGAATTCATCTCAACTTGGATCTCACATAGTGTAGCTAGTAACAAGACACCGCTCCAGACTTAACCTCCAAACTCAAGCTTGTTTGTTATCTACCAACTTGAGTTTGAAGGGATGTTAGATGATATATACTAATATGGAAATTACCTTATCGCTATTGTTCTATGTCTAGAACATTCTATAGTTCTCATAACTTTTATAAGATTTTCTTTTCTGTTTCTGGAAGAATAGTTTTTTCTTGAATATATAAATATCTCATTGTACTCAGTTTTATCATTCTCTCCAATATAATTATCTTTTTCTTCATCTTTATATTATATACTTCAGGCACAGCTCCTCTTTAGCATCAGATTGATGAAGTTCAATAAATACCATTTTCGTTATTAAGTTTCAACCGGAGAGAGAGAGAGAGTTGCTTGTTGTCTATTAATGGTGAGGGGGGCAAATCTTTCATGTACCATAACTATTAAGATCTACGTTCAGATACAAGCAGGGCTTAAGGTGCACCTTTGCCTTGATTCCCTAGTGCAATCACATTGTGGAAACCATAGAAAAGAGGTGAACAAAGAGGATGAGGTACTTCAGAAAATGGCTGCTAACCTGGAGGTCATCACATCTCGGGTCCTCGAAGCTCCTGTGCATCATTTTACCTTTGTTTGTGGTGTGTGGGATCATATCTTGGCTAGGTTCAAAGACCCCCCTATGGATGTGCACGTCTGAACTGCCAGTAAGGCCAATTTTTTACACACGCAAGCACACGCACACGCCACGCAAATGTTAAATGGATGAATGAGTACACTTTTTTGTTGTTTCCACTTCAGGTAAATGCTCTCTTAGTTTGATAAGTTGAGCTAATTTCCATTCGCGTCAATAGATAATGAGTTTACATGTTACCCTATGCACCTTGAATCCTTGATACATGGCCCCTATTCCGAAAAAGTTGCCTTGGTGAAATTCAGTGTGCATGTTAGAGTTATAAACATAACCTTTCGAAATCTAGTTGCTGGAAAAATAGAAACTTTCACGATCATAATAAAGTTTTCTCCACTCTTGATTGCGCCTAAATTCGTCGCAAAGGCTAAAAGCTTAATTTAACACCAGGAGAAGGATCACGTCTTGATTAGGAAGTCTTTTTTCTGACCAAAATTTACATCGCCAAGAGTAACATCTGGTCACCAGCAACCTCGCAGGATCTCGGTGCTTAGCTTTAATTCAAAAACATCTCTTGTTACAAAGATATATCTCTCTTTGTGGGATAAGAAGACTTAGATTGATAGACTTGGTCGTTTCAATTGACTCATTAATGGACAATTAAAGCAACATTTGCCTCTCCACCACCATATGCCATTAACTTCACTACTGTCCGGTTACTCAGTTACCACTTTAACAGGGTTGAGAAAGTAGAAACATTGAATATTACCATGAATGAGACTCATCTTGTTTCTATGACTCTGCTAGTGTGAGAAGAGAAAGAGCAAGAACGCCAAGTACATCCCCAGAGGTCCAACGTATTGGAACGCTGGTGCCTTCCACAGGTAATAACAATTCAGGGACACAAATGACACAGTTCTTTTCATGGTTGCTTCTAATGTATGCTTTCGAAATATGAAAATTATTATTTGATCATGATCATAAACCAAAGACGTCTACTTGAACTAGGAAATATCATGAATTTCCAAGTTTCGAATACTGCAGATATGTTACAGAAAGATGGTCTTTTGGCAATAATATTTCTGCAATAAAGATTTAAGAAAGAGGTTAGATTGTTGTACTTTGATAAGTTAAACAACTTTACAACACTAGATCTCTTAAGATCTCACAATTGCATAATATATAATTAAGCTATAAAAGAAAGATGAGAAGTTGAATGAACTCTCAGTGAATTGTGACCTTTTAGATACTTTTGAAGTGTTATCAATTACTCAGTCAAATGTACTTAGATGACTAGTCAAATGCGGGTAAAAACGAATTACCACCTTATATCGATGAATCCAAATAATCCTTTAGAACAAAAAGAACTCCAATGCAACGGTGATAACAATGACGTAAGAATAGCAAAAAATTTACCCCTTATTCTTGGGAAATCCCTCTATCTCGTCATATCTAGTGGTCCGTTATACTACGTCATATCTATCACCGTTACACTAAAGATTTTCTTCTATTAAAGGTAAAAGTTCAATCTAATGTAAGCCACCACAACACAATTAAGTTGTAATTTCAATGTTTCCCTTTCCCCTCTCCCATTCGTTGTCTAACTTTGGACCATGAAATTAGGAGCTACATGGAAATGGAAGAAGTCTTCAAAGTATTCGTCTATGAAGAAGGAGAACCCCCAATTTTCCATTATGGCCCCATGATGGACATATATGCGATAGAGGGACATTTTATACAGAACATAGAGGTTAGCCATTTTCGGACTAAAGATCCAAACATAGCTCATGTTTATTTTCTTCCCTTCAGTGTGACAATGATTAACGAAGTTGTGAATGAGACTGATTCCTATGTTTGGGGTCCCATGAAAAGAATAGCCCTAGACTATGTCAGTCTTGTTGCTGCAAAATACCCCTACTGGAATCGAAGCCGTGGAGGTGATCACTTCATGCTAGCCTGCCATGACAAGGTGAGAAACCATTGCTGAACTTTTGCTAAAGAGGTGCCTCCCAACTGTTAAGATGCAATCTCAAATCGAGAAAACATATACGAAAACAATTTTTTTGGCTGCTACTTAGTATCGGCAATAAGTCTGAAGTTCATTTACGTTCCCGAGTTTCAATATGGGAACTTCTTAGGATTTCGAGAAGGAATATTGTCGGAATAGTCAACTATAAACTTGTAACCAAGCCATTTTACTATTTTGTTGTAGGGTCCTGAAATTTCCTTTACAATTCCTGACCTACACAAAAATTCTATTCAAGTACTATGTAATGCAAACACTTCAGAAGGCTTCAATCCGTCCAAAGATGTGTCCATCCCAGAAATCTATCTCCCATTTGATAAAACAGATGGAATGATAGGCGGTGCACCCTCTTCTGAACGTTCAATCTTGGTTTTCTTTGCTGGAGGACTTCATGGTTCCATCAGGCCAGTACTTTTCAAGCATTGGGAGAATAAGGACAAAGATGTGCAGGTTCACCAATACCTTCCGAAAGGGGTCTCTTATTATGGGATGATCAGAAAGAGCAAGTACTGCATTTGCGCTAGTGGGTTTGAAGTAGCAAGCCCAAGGATGGTCGAGGCACTTTACATGGGATGCGTTCCGGTTTTGATTAAAGAGCATTACGTGAAACCATTTAGCGACGTTTTAAGTTGGAGGTCGTTCTCAGTTGAAATTTCTGTGGAGGAGATTCCAAAATTGAAGGAGATCTTGATGGGAATTTCTGAAAGGGAATATGTAAGGATGCAGAAGAGGGGTGTCCAAGTGAGGAGGCACTTTGAAGTGAATTCTCCCCCAAAATCATATGATGTTTTCCACATGATACTTTACTCAATCTGGCTTAGAAGGTTCAACACTAGAGTCAATGGAACCAGTGAGTCTTGATTAACTGTAAATGGTAGTAGAAGTACCATTCGATGCTTCGCAAGCATTGGCTGAAATATTCCAGTCTCTGAATAGGGACGGTTGGGCTCGGCTTGAGCACACTCCAAGAGGATTGGCAGGACAGGGAATGACTTTCGAACATATCCAACTGGTCCAAGTTGCACTTGCACCTCCTATCAACAAGCACTTTTTTTTTGGATTTACCTTTTCGAACATGACAAAGGAACGATACATCGGTTCATTCTTTTGCTTCATTTTTGTCTTGCTCAATTTTCCAAGTGGTAAAATTGAAGGTCTTCTCTTTGATCTCATGCATTATGAAATATGTGACAATTAAGCTTCTTACTTTCTAAGGTCATAAATGAGGAAAATCGAGTCCTTATAAAGTTTTTTGAGCCTTGATTCATAGTTCTTATTGATCTTTAGAAAATATGGAGAGATTATAAATGTTTAGACTTGAGCAAACTCGAACGAGTCCGAGTTCAAATCACTTGTTGAGCTTAATTTACTAAGCCAATGAGCTTCAAGTTTTGCTCAAACAGGATCCGAAATGCCACTGATTATTCCTAAAACAAAGTAGGTTAGCAGGTCCTTTTGAATATTCGAAAGACGCAATCTTGGGAGCTAAGCCGAAAGTATCCTTTATCTCGAAGAGCTCAAATGGGCACAAAAGTCTTAAGAAAATTGACTGGCATTGGGAGACAAAACTACAAAATTCTTTTGCTCTGGCACTAAAATTCTTAGAGCCCAGAAGAAAATTTTTGAGACCTAGATAAACAAGGTGTCTGGGTCAAAGGGGTACATCTGATTAAGGAACTTGCCTGAACTCATTTTGCTATTTTCTCTGCCAAGACTCGTCCCAGATGACAACTGGAGAGACCAGCCCATGACCGACCTTCTGTCAGCTAGACTTGCTGATACACAAATTGCACACTCAAAAGCAGCCTTTTACTTCATCAGAGGTTTTAACAAAGCCACGATCTGCTGGCATGGCTACAAAGTTCTGTACACATAAATGCGAAAAAGTTAGAGAAAACATCACAGCTGGTGTTCTCACCTTTCCTTATACTGGCTATATCAACAAGGGAAACATATTTCTTAATATTTGACAATATTCTTCTAAATAATAAATTGGTCGACAAGGTTAGAAAAGTTCAAATCAAAGTTTTCATCTCTTGTAGTTTTGAAAGTTGATTTTAGTGAAGCATATGATAGCGTTCAATTGGAAATTAGTTTAAGCCATTTTTTCTAAGATGAATTTTTCCTGGCACTTCGTTAACCTCTTGATTACTTGTTTGTGATATATTTCACAGTATGCTTACTGTATTTCGAATTTATGTTAATCAACTTATCTCTTCTGAAAGTTTGAACCTTCGTGTGGACTGCAACAAGGACATCCCCTTTCACATTACCTGCTCATTCTTTGTGCTGAAGTTCTCTCTACTTGTCTTTCTCAACGAAAAAGGAGCCAACTTTTAAAAGGTGTCTATATTTCTCGAAGAAGCCACTAGTCTATCGTTTGTTCCTTGTAGATGATTGCTTAGTTTATTTCTGGACAAGTCCTCCTAACTTGTTTAGCCCTCTACTCATCCAATTCAGTAAAAACTAGTGGGGCCGACTTCTTCCACAATCCCTTCCAAAAACTTCATGGCAAGTATCTTGGCACCCCACTTTCTTTAGAGAATGAACAGAAGGGAAGATTTTGACTCTGTCGAAGGCAAATCGATTGTAAGATATATATCCCAAAAGTTTAAGTGTCTCCTTGGTTCTATACCAGTTCACACCATATCAGCAGATAAGCTACCTCTGTCAATGCCAGATGATCTTGATAGAATAACTAGAGATTTTTTGGTGGGGACATGCACAATCAGCTGGAGAATCGCATTTTGTGGAGAAAACTACTAGGCAAAACAAAGAGAGGCTAAGGGGTGGACTAGGAGTTTGAAATACTCAAGTTTTTAATCAAACCCCTTTAGCAAAGGATACTTCGAGGGTAATCACAACCCCCTCATGCCTTCAAGCCACACACTTATGGCCAATATACTGCAAGAAACAAAATGTTCTCCAAGTTCAGCCTTATCGGGGTTGCTTCTATGCTTGAAAGCAAATCTTCATGGCAGAGATCTGCTGGTGAAAGGCATTGCAAGATGTATGGAACATGGACCCGGAAACCAAGGAAATCAGATACTTTCAAGAGGAATGAAGCCAATAGTCATCTCAAAGGGACCAATCTTTTTAAACCAGTAATGTATCAAACAGGATGAGGTGTACGTGCTTAAATCTGAGTCATGCGAGCTCTTTTGCCCAAAAGACATAGGCTAATGGTCAAGCAATAGTATTAGTCTCCATTAAAATCAAGCTCATGCTGAAATCTTTGTTCTACCAACCCTCTCTTGTAACTTTATGTTTCCGTCGTTGATTCGAAGATAGCTTACTGTGCAGCGTGAGATGGTAATAACAATGAAGAAGTATGCTCAGAAGTGGGCTAGGAATCAGAGCTTATTCTCATATCCAACTCTATTGACCATAAAAATGATTTTTTTCTTTATTTGGCAATGTGTGCTCCGATGCATGTTAACACATATTTTCTATGATTTTTTTTAAAAAACAAATTGCTATGTAACATAAGCAAGTTCTGAAGAAAAGACAAAAAAAATAAATAAATAATGCGGAATTTTACCTTTGAGGATTAATTCTAATGCTCGATTTTCCAAACATAATAAGATAGAAATAGTCTTATACGACAAGCATTTGAAATAAGTTAAAAAAAAATAAAAAACAGCGTGATGATAATAATGATGATATAACCAAATAGTATCAAGCACTTAGCTCAAAAGAAGTTGTGAATGTTAAGCAAATTCTTAAAGATCAAGGCGGCTTGAAATGTAACTTGAGGATTAATTCAAATGCTTGATTTTCCAAAAAGAAAAAGAAAAAACTAGACTTACATACGACGAACCTTGAAACATAAAATAATAGTTATGACCCTGTGTGAGGTTTTTTTTATTTAATCCTAACCCTCAGAAACCAACAAAATTCAGGATTGGCGTCAACCGTTTATAACGATACGAGGATTCCCGCTAAGCATCCACAGTTAAATGGCACGAATCCCTTCCCGCGTGCCACAAATAAACTACGAAGAGACTAAATTAGATATATTTGTAACATTCGAGATGAGAAAAGAAATCAATGACCTAGAATGTACTCATTAATGAGTTGGAATAAACTCAAAGTAGATGACTTGCAAAACCTCAACCTCAATTATTCGGATCTATCTTGTCAAATTTTACATCTTCATTTCATCACGTCATATTCATAAATCATACGGAAAGTTTTCTCATAAACTTAGCAATGACATGCTAACGCTTAGCATATAAGCCGACCAAATTGAACTCTTGTATCACTTGCCCACCAATGGGTCTCTTCATCCAAATCCTCATTGATGTCACTGGCACAACCTTTGGCCCAAAAGATGGTTGGTCAATGAAAGGTTGATAGGACCAGAGCAGAGGTTACCAAAGTAAAAGAAAACATTTGATAGGGCCTAACCTTAAACATTTGACCCGTGCTGACTACCAGCTGATTGCCACGTAGGTGGACACTTGGAAATCTTACAAAAGTTCCATCAATTGCCGACAATCACCCCCTCGATCCCGTTCGTCCCTAATCAATCCAGACAAGTCTTTCATGCGTTACATTATCTTGCATGAATGACAACGTGTCACACTCCGAATTCAAACGTGTCCAGTTACCGCCTCAGGCTACCACGTGTCAAGCACCCAGCTAACCCATCCCCCACTTGTCAATCCTCACATATCTCACACAGCTCACAGCTAAGTATTGTTTCTACAGATATATATATACTCCACGGATTGAAATCTAACCCAACACTGTCTTGCAAACTTTACATTTGATTATCAGTTCATAAAGCAAAGAGGAGGAAAATTGTTTTGAGTGTAGGGAGTGATTTTGAGTGTGAGAAGAAGAGAAATGGCGTCGACGCGAGCTGAGAAGGAAGACAGAGCTGAGGCAGCTGCCAAGGTGGCGGCCTCGGAGCTCCACGATGTGAACAGAGACAGAAGAGCTCGGGAGGAAGAAGAGGCTAACAGGACAAAGTACGATGAGCCACGAGAGTACCACCGAGGAGATGAGGAAGAAGATAGGCCAGGTGTTATTGGGAGCATACTGAAGACCGTTAAAGAAGCTGTAACCGGCAGGAGCAATGAGTCCACGGAGAGGACTTGGGGGAGCAGGGATGAACCGGTGGAGAGGGAGAGAGAGAGCAGGGATGAGGCAGCAGAGGGGGAGAGGGAGAGCAGGGGTTCTGCCGCAGAGAGAGCCGAGGAGTACAAGGATTACACGGCGGAAAAGGCAAAGGAGACCAAGGATTCTGCTACAGAGAGGGCCAGAGAGTACAAGGATACAGCAGCGCAGAAGGCGAAGGAGACCAAAGATTCTGCTGCGGAGAAGGCTAAGGAGACCAAGGATTCGACGTTGGGGAAGGTGGGTGAGTACAAGGATTACGCGGCAGAGAAGGCCAATGAGACAAAGGACACTACGCTGAATAAAGTTGGGGAATACAAAGATTACACAGCAGAGAAGGCAAAAGAGGCGGCAGAGAAGGCGAGGGAGACGAAAGACACTGCTCTGAACAAAGCGGGTGAGTACAAGGATTATGCGGCCGAGAAGGCGAAGGAGACCAAGGACACTTCTCTGAACAAAGCGGGTGAGTACAAGGATTATGCGGCCGAGAAGGCGAAGGAGACCAAGGACACTTCTCTGAACAAAGCTGGTGAATACAAGGACAAGGCAAAAGAGACTGCCGAGCAGACCAAGGACAAGGCAGAGGCGACTACCGAGCAGACCAAGGACAAGGCGAAGGAGACTGCCGAGCAGGCGAAGGAAAAAGCGGCAGAGTATAAGGATTACACGGCTGAGAAAACAAAGGAAAGCAAGGATACCACCGTTGGAAAGATATCAGATTTGAAGGATACGGCAGCTGACGCGGCGAGGAAAGCCATGGAATTCTTGACGGGCAAGAAGGAAGAGACGAAGGACAAGGCAGCTGAGACAACTGAAGCAGCGAAGGTGACGCATTTTTTGCTTTATTGCCTTAATTTTTGGTTGTGTTGTTTATTCAACCATTGTTGTTACTAATTTAGCAACTTATTGCTTATACATTAGGAGAAGTATAATGAAACTGAGGAGGCAGCAAGAAGGAAAATGGAGGAAATCAAGCTGAGGGAAGAAGGTAATGAAGATAAAGACAGGACGAGGGCCGAGGCAGACAGGGAAACAGCAGCTGATAGGTTGGTGCTACACATTTTGCTCATGGACATGTCTTAGATTTTCCTTTTATTTGGATCTTGTAGTCTTATTTCCTTCTACTGGATAGGGGTGAAGCTGGGAAGAGTAACATCTTTGGCTCAATCGGGAGCGTGAAGGACGCCATCAAGGAGAAGCTGGGCATGCCGACGGATGTGGTGAACGAGACGCGGCGAGCGCGAGAGGACCCCGCGGGGGAGGTGATGGTGGAGGAGCTGGACGTGGAGGAGACGCCGGCCGGAGCCATTGCGGACACTCTGAGGAAGGCAGATCAGGATGCCGGCCAGAACTTCAATGATGTTGGGCGGGTGGATGACGAGGGGGCGGTGGTGGGGGTTATAAGGTTGGAGCACCGGGATCCCCATGGCAAGATTTGAGATGAAGTGCATGTGCTTTGGTGGTTTTTTTATGGGAGGGAATTGGGTTAGCCTGCTGTTTGTTGATTGTACTTAAGGCTTGCTGGCTTGTACTGTTTATGTCTTCCCTTGTTTTTTCTGACTTTGCATAAGCTTCACTCCTGTTAGCAAGTGTTTTACTTGTTTTCTTTTTGTGGTATCCGTTTCCTTTTTTTTTTTGGGGACTAGGGTATTTCTACAAAATTCAGAAGTCTTGTTTGTCGTAACTTCTACTTTTCTCATAAGTCAGGATAGAGTTTTTGTCATAAGTCACCGGCTAATATAATCAAGAATCTAGCTTTTTATCTTTATAAAATGACAAAAATATTTTGTTAAAAGTTTTTAAGTTTGATGGCCTAAAATATAGACAAACATTTATTTAATGAGAACACTAGTTAATTATCATATTAATAGTACGTATATACATGTAAGAGTTAAGTTTCTTTTGTCAAGGATTAATAATTTGTTATTGACTAACATTATCAAGTTAAATAATGATAAACTTACACGATTTATGTGAACTTGAACGAAACCGTCCAACTTTTTTTTATTACTTTTTAGTCCCCTGCAATTAAAATTTCTGGATCCGTCCCTGAATTTTTCATATTCGACAAGCGGCAAAAATAAAAAAAAAAAAGTATAATAGAAGGCAAGAAGGACGTGATGTAACGGACGGGCTGATGGCTCCAAAAAAAAAAGTTCGGGTTATAGCGCTTGTGGTAGGCCAACAGCTCACCAAGGAAAGCATGGGCAGGGCGAACATTTCAGCCGAATCAGACATACGGGGGCCGGCCTTGTCCATTGGACCGCAATTCGTCAAAGTGTAGAACTTAGTATTGGTCTAGTGAAGGCCACGGTATATGTCCTTTGCAAATAGAAAAGTGCATGCTCTCACAAAGTTGTTGTCCATAAGGTTCTTTCAACTAAAAAATTTATTGACCTTGAGACGAAGGATGGTACGATCGGCGCTCGTTTTACAAGCTAATTCGTGCGCAAGTTTTTTGGGAGTGATTAGAAATATATATCATCTCAAAATAAAAGAGACTAGCATTCATAACCTCAAAGATTACAGACAAATACAAAGTTAACATCCTTTAACCTCTCAAAGATTACAGACAATACAAAGTTAAAAGCGAATGACAATTTCATCCGATAGGTAACACCAAATAAAGTAAGATAAATGGACAGCAAAGTAAACTAAAAATAAAGAAAAATGAAAAGAACTACTATTTTCTTTTCCTTTTTGATCTTTATCTTTCTTTTTTTGGGTAAAGAACGGAAGTAAACAGATAAAACCCAACAAACTCAATATAATCTTCTAATCTAATGACCAGACAGCTGCCCCTAACGTCAGACCAACTGCAACAACAAAGGACACCTGTCGACGCGAAACACGAGGCCCGAGGCCATACTGCATGTTGTTCCACGTCACCATCAACCAGAAAAGCCCAACCCCCGTCAACCACCGTCGAAAACCCTTAGCAGTCGTAAGAAACCAACCGCCGCACCAACCAAAAAACCAACCCCCGTCAACCAACCGAAAAACTCCACACCAAAACTCCACCGCCGCACAAACCAATCACTGACAACTTCTGCAGCCACCCACAATTGGACCCAAGAGAAACCTGATCACCAGCGACTTCGGTTGCCACCCACGCCAAAAACGATCAACCAACCTTTTCTAAAAAGGAAGAGGGGGAGGGGGATCTACTGGGGAGGGGGGGAGGGGGAGGACAACCCTAGTAGGAAAAAACCCTTCCTAACAGACTCACCTACAATCTCCTACCCATGGCACCACCACGCCAACTGGCAGCGGTTACTGGCAGCAATGCAAGCCACCAACTCAAGATTGACCGGTCAAGCGCACCTGCCCATACCATGTTCCTGAGCCCGTCGAGCAACCACCCACACCTCAAGTGAAGATCCAGCATTACAAGACCAGATCTGGCATCATCACAGCACCCTTCATCACCCAACTCTAATCACAAAGATTCTCAACTAAAATAAAATACTACACGAAATTGGGACAAAGAAAACTAATCCTATGCTACCATGCCACCACACACAGAAGGAAATCGGTGGTGGTGACGGAGAACAGATGAAGAAGACAAGGGTTTTTGGTTTTTACAGAGAGGGGTTTTTTCGCCGAGTCCGTGGGGTCAATTCTTCGTGCGCAAGTTGGAAGCAAATGTTATTGTCTAGTCTTGTTAGTTAAAGAATGAAAAAGTAACTGTGATATTTCACATCGGCTGTGGGATGATTTGTAATTGGCCTTATAAGACCCCCTACCAAGGAATTCATAATTAACTTGGCTAGCCATTGTGAAAGAAGCATTGCCCTGTGGTACGGTCGTGGACTGGGTCGTTATAAATAGTGAAACCAATAAGATAACCCTAGGGAGGGATGAATAGGGTTTTAAGACTACTTTAAAAAATAACAAGTAAATATTACAAAGTTAGAGAGGATATGAATGATACTAGAAAAAGCTACAAACAACAAACCTCAAACACAATATCTTGAATAAACAAACTAACCAATCTCACCACAAATGTAAAACGATAAAGTAAAGAGAGAGGGATTTAGAGATACTTGACAATAAGATTTAAATGGTTCGGCTTGATATACCCTTAAGCCTACGTCCACCCCTTCAAGAAAGTCCCTTGAAAGGCCCTAGAATCCACTAGTATGATCTTCCTTACGGGTCAAGATCTAACCTCTTACAATCACTTGATGCTCGAACAAGCTTTGACAATCCCAAAGCTCCAAAGCTTGACAACCCCAAGCTTTGATACAAGAAACTTTAGATGAAAATTTGTGTACAAAGATTTCACTTTCAAGAAGTAGATGAGTACAAGTTTAAGCACTAGAACAAGATAGATGAGTGTATGATGACGACTTATGAAAGTGTATATCTCTCAAATGTAAGCTCATAATAAATACTCTCTTGAAATGGATGAGAAATCAATGAAAAATACGAGAGATTGAACAATTACTTTGATCTTTGAGTATATGAAAGATAAGAAAGCTTTGAATGCAATTGATGAATCAAAACAATGCCCAAAATGAGTATTTATAGAGTTGGGAATTAATATGACCGTTTGGAGTTAGGTGGTGCATTAAATGCGCCAAACGGTAAATACGGTCGATTGTAATGTGCCGTTGCAGTCAACTGTAGTCCCAAAGTAGCCATTGGAAATTCCGTGTTGCTCGTCTAATAGTTCGTTTGCATGAGTATGAGATTGTGCCTATTGCTTCATCAACTCAATGCATGTTAGACAACATAAACATCAATGTTGGTTATCATCAAAACCAAATATAATCTTAGGATAAATAACCGTAGGGTTAACAGATGGTATCAAAGCCGACCCTCAAAAGCTCGAGCTAGGCAATCCAGTCGAGTTACCGATGGTTGGGGAAAACGAAGGCAAGCCCGAGTATATCCCACGTCAAGAGGATGGTTCGAGCAACAAAGCGTGAGCCGAGTATATCCCACATTAGTTAGAGAGGAAGATTATGGGCTTTGTGTGATCGAGCTTTAGCGAGGACGCTAAGGCATAAGGTGGGGAGATTGTGATATCTCACATTGGATGTGAGATGATTTATAATTGGCCTTATAAGTCCCTACCCAGAAACTCATAAAATACCTACTTGGCTAGTCATTTTGAGGAAGGTATTGCTATGTGGTGGGGCTATGAACTGGGTCATTACAGTAACAGGGCTACCTCAGAGACATATGCTTCATAAGAAAGAATATTTGCCACTATTGATTTTTGTTGAAGAAATTTTTGTTGCGATTATACGACTCGATAAGGCACGTATTGCTTCTACAGAATGATCTCTGTGTTTCAAAAACATGGCTTGTTATTGTTTACCCAAACCATGTACCTTTCTTGTCTTCCACATCTGCCTTGTCTCATTTGTTAAGAATTGAAATCGACGGGTTTATCGAAGTTTGTGCACTCTACTTTCTGAAAAACGACTAATTAAAAATGTCTCGATTTATCAACTGTATACGTATTATATCTGCTCGTGAATGAATGTCTATTATTGACCACTGTCATGTCAGTCGGGAGAGAGCAATATGCTCAAGCGTGCAGAGTTTGTTTAAATTGTACGAAGCGATTTTAAGTTTATTTTCATAGTCGAGACCTGTTTTTCCAAAAGGGATCAAATAGTATCAGTCCCATACCACTTGGATAAAAGATAACATAACGCCTTTCATGCTAGGCCTTCCAATCTGCATGACAAGTTTGTGATGCAGGTGCGTAAGTGAGTGTGGGTGTAGGTGCAAGTGAAAGTGCGTGAGTGCCTCGATTTATAATTTTCTTTGAGGGCATGAGCACCTTTAGTGAGTCTATAATTAGAAGAGCTAAGTTTCAATGCATTTCCCCACCTATAGATAGTGGAATATATGAGCCGTGAAATGCCTCTGAGAGAGGCGACTTTAACGAAGCTTCTCATATCTCCCAAATATTCCTCTCTCTTACTTCCGTTTATGTCGCCACTACCGATTTTCCCAGCAGGTGGTGACGTGGTAGTTTTGGTGAAGATTCGTTAGGGTTTTGTGTGGGATCTTGGAGGCATGGGTGAGCTAGGCGGCGTTGCCGTCATGTCGTAGCTTTTTGATCAGGTATGGTTTTATGTCTTCTCTGGCGCCGGCGATGGATTGGCGACAGTTTACAGGTAAGCTGTCAGGTCCTTTTAATTTTATTTTCGGTTGATGGGTTGCTATGGTATTACAATCGTTGTGGTGGCTTTGTGTGAATTTTGATTTCGCGGTCGGGGTCTGTGAGTTTCGCCGTCATGATTTGTTTGGGCTGTTTTGGGTTGGAGATGGATTGTTGAGTTTAGATCTAGGTTTTTCTTCTAGGGTCTTTTCCTCCCCCTCCTCCTTTAGTTGACCCCCTCCCCTTAGATCTAGAGAGGTTTGTGTTCTGCAATAGCTGGTAGAGAGGTTTCTATGCTCTGCTTGTAGGTTATTGCGTTAGGTGAGGTTCGCAACTGCTAGATGACGGCGGTTTTTCAACGGCATTTGTTTTATGAGTCTACTAGGTTCTAGAATATTGGTGTTTTTGGCCACCGGTGCTCTGACCGTGAGGGACGTTAGCCTATTGGTTGTATGTTGGCCGAAAAGGTGGCAGTTCTTCCTGGTGTTTGCCTTCTGTGTCCTCTAGGCCTTCGCAGCAGTGAGCTGGCCGAAAAAAGGTGGTGGTTCTAGCGCCGGTGTAGAAGCACGGCGAACGAGGCAGCGGTGCATGATAGGTCCATGTGTTTAGATATGGGTTGGGATGGACAGACTATTGGTGTATTTTCAGTGATTGCGTTTTTGAGTAGTTATCTTGTTTTAGTTCTTAGTTATCCAGTTGGTAGGTTGATGCCAAGGAAATTGGGTTCGTACCTACGTGGAGGTGCCACAAAGGCTGCAGTCCAGGTCAGCTTTCAAGTATGCAAAGTGAGAGACAGTGAGGGCAGAGTAAAGGCATAGAGCAAGGCTTCCTAGACAGGCCGTGAGGAGTGACAGTGCTGCGGAGACAAGGCCGGCAGTCGACAGTCCAAGTCAAGGTCTGAGTCAGGGTCCAATGCTACGGTCCAATGTTACGTCCAATTTGTGTTTCTCTCTCTAGAATCCAAGAGCTCTCAAATTCTAGAGTGAGAAAATGATTTTGTGAGAAATGAGCAAAAGTCCTTTTTTGAGTCATAAAGTCCACTATTTATAGGAAACAGTGTGCCTGTGTCATAAAGTACCACATGTCGTCCCCTAGGAGTGACACGTCACCAGGGGGTCCCAAAATACCGGTTCTCCATTGGATTGCCGGTTCCCAAATTCGTGCTACCTGCCCCACACAGCGTCACTCTACCTATCTGAGAAGACTGAACACACCATGACAGCATGATCAGAGTCAGCATGTTTCCCCAGCCACCGGTCCAAGCCCTTACGGAATCCCACAACGTGCGTCAAGAGACACGTAGATAACCTGACAGCGGTGAGGGTTACCCCTATAGCGAACTGCCAAGCGGACTAGGAGCTATGCCTTCCAAAGACCTGTTCCAGTCCCGGAGTGACCGGAGGGTCATCGTCATGGGGGTGCCGATGATTACCGGTAACATGAGCGGACATGGTCGCAGCTCAGTGCCTAGTGTCACGCAAGTCACCCCAGGCGGCGATAGCTTTGTGGTAATGAGCCTATCCCACTGCGAAGGGTCCTCGTGCCGGACCACTACAAGTGTAGCCCCCCGGAATGAAGACGGCGATAGTTTTATGGTAACAAGCCTATCCCGTGGCGGCGATGGCTTTGTGGTAACGAGCCCATCTCGCTGCGGAGGGTCCTCGTACCGGAGCACTACAAGCGGAGCCCCCCGGAATGAAGACGATGATAGCTTTATGGTAACGAGCCTATCCCGTGGTGGCGATGGCTTTGTGGTAACGAGCCCATC
Organism: Escallonia rubra; assembly: GCA_033065855.1. Lineage (NCBI taxonomy): Eukaryota > Viridiplantae > Streptophyta > Magnoliopsida > Escalloniales > Escalloniaceae > Escallonia > Escallonia rubra. Next base: position 65,463 of record JAVXUO010000979.1, on the reverse strand, counting down.
CCGCTGCGGAAGGTCCTCGTGCCGCAGCACTATGAGCGGAGCCCCTCGGAATGTTGCACACTCCGGAGAGTGGGTCGAAGCATGTTCCACGTCCATGGCGTGGGCACATGATGTGGTGAATGAGTGTGATGCCTAGACGCCCGTAACATGATTATGGCGCATGGACGCGACAACTACCGTTACGAGACAATACCTGGTGCCCGGGGGCACATGTCATGGAAAGTGTGCACGGGCGCGGCGACAAAACGTCACAAGACAATAGTTGGTGCCCGAGGCACATGTTATCAAAACTGGCGCACGGGCATGGCGACGAACGTCGCGAGACAATACCTGGTGACGGGGGCACATATCATGGAAGTGGCGCACGGGTGTGGCAACGAACGTCGCGAGACAATACTTGGTGCTGGGGGCACATATCATAGAAGTGGCGCATGGGCGGGGCGACGAACCTCGCGAGACAATACTTGGTGCCGGGTGCACATGTTATGAAAGTGGGGCACAGGCGCGGCGACGAACATCGCGAAATAATACTTGGTGCCGAGGGCACTTGTGATGAAAGTGGCGCATGGCCACAGCGACGACATTCACGGAGACAATACCTATTGCCGGGCACGTATGATGGAGGTGGCGCACAGGCGCTGCGATGAACGTCGCGAGACAATACTTGGTGCCGGGGGCAAATGTTATGAAAGTGGCGCACGGGCGCAGCGACGATCGTCGTAGAGACAATACTTGGTGCCGGGGGCACATGTGATGAAAGTAGCGCACGGGCGCGGCAACGATTGTCGCGGAGACAATACCTGGTGCCGGGGCACGTATGATGGAGGTGGCGCACGGGCGCGGCGACGAACGTCGCGAGACAATACTCGGTGCCGGGGCACGTATGATGGAGGTGGCGCACGGGCGTGGCGACGAACGTCACGAGACAATACTTGGTGTCGGGGGCACATGTTATGAAAGTGGCGCACGGGTACGGCGACGAACGTCGCGAGACAATACTTGGTGCCGGGGGCACATGTTATGAAAGTGGCGCACGGGTACGACGACGATCGTCACGGAGACGGCTCACAGGCACGCGTCGGGTGTCCTGGAGACAGGACGGGAGTTGAGTGTGCCTGTTATAACAAAATAATTAATGCAATATGTAGTAATGACAAAGTTGGGAGTGATGGTATGCGGTCGTCGGCGACGGGTCATTCGGCGGTAGCGCGCGACTTTGGGTGACAGGCATCACGGGAGTGGTGCGCGGTCGCGGGTGACGGATTACGGACGTCTCGAGATTGATGTATGATCGTCCGTAAACATCGCAGAGGTGCAAAGACTCGAGAAAACAAGTGCGCGCAGGAAGAGAGACCAAAGGCCAAAATGGGGGGAAGGCCAAGGCCAAAGCCCATGGGAGGCCGAGGCCAACCCTAGGGGGTGGCCAACTCCCACGAAGGGAGGCCAAGGCCACTCCCCCTTCCGGTGAACTTTGGGCGTGCCGACGGTACATGTTTTGATGGGCAATGACGAATCCGAAAGTTGCGTTATAACGTGCGTGTTGCCGTGAGTCGTACCCATGTGACGAACAAGGTGCCAAAGTCATATACAAATCGTACGAAGCGAACAAAGCTCAAAAAGGACTTTGCATGAAAGGTGAACAACCGGGGGGGAAGGCCAAGGCCAACCCCCATGGAGGCCGAGGCTAACCCCATGGGCTTGGGGGAAGCCGAGGCCGACCCCATGGGGTTGGCCAAGGCCTTTGCCCCTTGACCCCGTCGCTCCGGTTGTGCCGTCGGTCGATATTTTTGATGAAAAGGTGCTCGGGTGGTCGCGGCGAGACGATCATGCTACCGAGAGTCACGTTAACGTGAAATAATTGGCGCCTAAGTCGCGCACAAAGCATGCGAAGTGAAAAATACACGTGACTTGGGCGCTCGCACTTTGAACGATTCAATGCGTTGAAAAATTGACCGTTGAATGTGTCGACGTGTTCGCGAGAAGCGGGACCCCTAATGGGCCCCTAGGTCCGACTAGGATAAGTTGGGAACATAGGTTTCTGTCTATTTGTAAGTTTATTTTTTGTAGGTTTTGTTTGTTTATTGTATCTCCTTTAAAAATATTAAAAAATAATAATAATAAACAAACAAAAAGACAAACAAACAAAGTAGTAGTTCTTTATCTTTTGTCTGCTTTAATTTTGTTGTTTATTTCTCTTTTCTTTTTAGGTACAACTTATCGAATGGGGTTGTCATCCGTTATTAGCATTGTATATCGAATCCCAGAGGCTAAGGATGTTAGCCTCATTTATTTTCTGATGGTTATATTTATAATAATTCTAAGAAAAAAAAGATAATGGATTATGTCACCTAGCTTCTAATTTAGCTCTCGTGTTAATAGTAATAGTTTGTTTCTTTTGCGTCACAACCCAATTTGTTGCTCTAGGAAACTAAGAATATGTGACTTTGCACCTTGGCCTAGTTGTATTTTTGCCCAAAAGCAGATCCATGTAAATGGATTCTCTTACCATTCAAACCACTCAAATCAGCCCAACACGCTTTTTCCTAGGCCCGACCATCTATGTCCCCCTTTGCGTGTTGAGACAAAAATTTTCGTATAGAAGGAAAACAAGGCATATTATAACGATGATGGCAGTCACCTTAATAAAAAAGCAGAAAAGTTTGGTGTCCAACTCAAAAGTATGTTTAGGAGACGGCAAAGTCTACCAAGTATAAGAATCAGAAATGATGTCCATGTCTAGTCAATGTGGGCTAGCATAGCATGTTGTAATTCGAGATCTCAAGCCTCGATGTAAATTAAGCCGACTATGACAAGTATTTGAAGATCAAAGGCAAACTTGAGAGTAGGAATTCTCCATATTTAGTCTGCTAATGTCAATGATGTATAGGTTCTCCATCACGCATATCTTCTCCAACACAGTAGCACCATTGCTCCCCACACAGTGTATTTAAAGGCTACTCTTAGTCCTCTGGAAAAATAGCATTGTATCCACCGTTTGTACACTTGAATATACACATTGTTGCTAGCCTATCCTGGTACGTACCTTTGACCGCTCTTGAGTCCCACATTCGCGACACGTCAATAAATGTTCAACGATCAAATTTCAACACTACCTAACCGGTCGTTCCAAGGAGCACGCTCAAATCACATGCCGCATCTATGAAACAAAAGTATTCTAAGTGTTGGAATTGACATCGCGTGCCTCGCCCTCTAAAAAAAATTCAAGGGTTGGAATCGATGGCGGCCCCTTGACTAAGGGGTCACACATAACCCTTTCAAGGCTCTCTTGCTATACTCCTTGGGGACTCCTTTCCCCACCCCTTGGAAGCTTCCTTGCATCAACCCTTGGCGGCTTTTGCCTCACCCTTTGGGGGCTCACTTGCTTCACCCATTGGGGCCTCCCTCTCCTTGAAGGCACCCTTGCCTCACCCCTAGTTTTTTCCTTCTTTTGGGAGCTTTATGCTCCATGGCAGCGACACCAACCCTTTTACGCTACGACACCCGTCTGCATCCAAGCGCCGTCCCCGTGCATGTGCCCCCAACATGATGTCTATCTCTACGACACCCGTTACCTCGCACGAGTATCGTATCCGTTGGTTGTGCCTTTGGCATCAAACATATCCCGCCATGCCCATGCGTCACGTCACTTATAAGGTCGTGCCCACCCGGTACTGCCACACTTCCATGCACTCGACATTCGTATATTCCTTCATCACACCATGTGCAACTTCACTTGGTCGTGTTAACATGCTTCAACCCATTCTTTGGAGTGTGCAACATCCCTCAAGGTAGGCGACTCTTTCAGGACACTACTTCAAGAATCTCCAAGTGCTCCGACATGAGGACTCATCTATTACCATTAGAGCAACTCATTCGAAAAACTACATCAGCATACCGGGTAGGCGACTCCTCCAATGCACTACCTTAGTGTGCTCCAAGTGCTCCGATACAAGGACTCGTTACGGGGATAAGCGACTCTTCTGGAACATTGTCTCCGTCAGGGAGCTCCAAGTGCTTTGGCATGAAGACTCCCCTCTCGTCAGGTAGGCGACTCCTTTAGGACACTACCTTGGCGCGCTCCGATTGCTCTGGCATAATGACTCGTCATGGGATAGGTGACTCTCCAGGAAACTATCTCTATCAGGGAGCTTTAAATGCTCTAGCATAGAGTCTCCCCTCACGCAAGGTAGACGAGTCCTTGGGGACACTAGTTCTGCCCTTCGGGTAGGCAACTCCTCGGAGGCACTTAATCGGTGTGTCAGGTAGGTTACTCTTTTTGGACACTACCTCAGCCCTCGTCGGGCGGGCGACACCTCTGGGACACTACCTCGGCGTGTCAAGTAGGCGAATTTTTAGGGATACTACCTTGGCGTGCTCTGAGTGCTCTAGCTTAAGGACTCGCCAGCAGGATAGGTGACCCCTTCAGACACTATCCCAACCTGGGTGTTTGAGTGACTAGTCTATGTGCTCTGTCATTGGTAGCTTTTCATCGGCACCCCTAAGGACTATAACCCCCGGGTCACTATGGGATGGGAGCCTTCTGAGGGTATTGCGCCTCGTTCACCTAGAAGTTGGATGTCGGGCATTCCAACATAGCTGCCAGGTCATCCGCGTCTCTGGATGCCTCTGTGGGAATCAGGAAGAGCTTTGGATTGATGGCTAGATCAAGGGGTTCTTTGGCCACACATGTGCTGTATGAGCCAGTCTTTTCGGATAGACATAGAGAAGCTATGCGGGGCAGGCTGCGTAAAATGCCAACCAGCAGTCCATGGAGCATTGCAGGGACGGAACTGCCGCATGAGCCGAGAGTGCCACGACACCCCCCAACTTTTGAAAAAATTCTTGTTAACTATTTAAATGATGATAGGTAATTATATCTAAAATATTTACAAAAATATTATTATATTGTATAAAGAAATTTATTAGGATTTCATTTTGTTATGTTTTTTACTCTTTATACCACATGTCATCATGAGCTTTGTCTTTCTCGTTCTCTTGCTCCATCTTCATTGTTCTAAATTTCTAATTTTAAATCTCTCCAAATTAAAAAAACAAATAGATCAAGGTTAGTTCTCTCTCTCCCTCCCTCCTTTTTTTAGTTTAAATTCTTATATATGTTAACTTATACATGACTATTATACTCAGATAATTAATGATTACGTTTGTAGTACATCTATACAGTATGCGTTAAGTTTCTTTCATACAAGATTAGTAATTTGTTGTTCATTATACAGTAAGAGTTAACCTTCTCATTCCCTTTTACTCTAGCCATCAATTATTTTCATGACTTTTTGGCCCTCCTCGATTAGACTTCCTGGATCCGCCCTTGGAGCATTGACATCTATGGCCCCCTTAGCGAACTGTCACTCCCAAGGAGCGCCACGAGTCGCTTGATGACATGACCATCTCAACCCCTATAAATATGGGACTTGAGAATTCATTTTCAAGAGAACATAACTCATTTTCACTTTCTCACTCTATAATTTCAGAGCTAGAGAATTCTAGAGAGAAAAACATACAGGACCCTGACGTCCGACACTGGACCTTGACTCTGGGCCTAAGCATTGAACTGTAACTATGATCGTATATTCACTATGCGCCTTCGCTCTCGCAGCACTGTCACTCCTGGGCCTCCGTCTAGGAATCCTTGGTCTCTGTCTTTATTCATTTTTTTACTCTGTCTTACATCAGCGTGCTTGACATCTGACTTAAACTGTGTTTTTTGTAATACCTCCACGTCTACTGCAAACTCACTTTCTTGACGTCGACAATAATTATCCCCTTTTTTCTTCTATTAATTCTATTAACATGGTCTATTTGGGACTTTAATATTATTGTGTGACTTGCGAATTCTATACAGGTTTCTTGTCTTTTATGCCCAATTTTACCAAATATACATAATCATTTCTTTCATCCTAAGCTACCCTCCCTACAGTTTCCATATAGCATAGGGCAGCTCAACAAACACCGTCCGACATGGTATAAAGGGCCCTCCATGTGCATGCAATGTGGGTTTCTAAATCAAAATACAGGTTTAATTTTGAAGGTACATGCTCTTAGGTTTCATCGCATTTTCATCATTCCCTTAAATAATTTATGCTAAATTTTCAGCTTTCCAACTCTTATTTTGTAGAGAAAACTTTTTCATCATTCCGTTAAGAGGGCTTTGCCTTTGAAAGTGAAGAATAAGCTACTGGCAGGATAAAAGGCTACTAGAATCCCTTGCTATTGCTGCTGAATCATGTGCTCATGCTCAAAATCGAAAGAAGTTAGTGGCACTTCTTTTTTCACGCTTGAATACGCGGCAAACTAGCGGGGCTCTTAGTTTGAGTAGCTTTCCTCTATCGAGATAACGAAAGAAACCAAATCGTGCAAAGTTGAATATTGAGCCATCAATCGTCAGAGTTGCATTTGAGTAGTTTGATTCATTTAATCGCATCAGTGGGAGTGCAACGCATAGTTCATTGGAGGTGACAAACTTTGTTAAGCATCAAAATTCACACTTGTTATGATTATTAGGAGTATAATGCCCGGGCTAATTGAGCGTCAACTATGTTATCAATGACTTGTTGGCATGTGAGACATTTGACTTGATTGTTTTTTTAGTTTATTTGGGTTGGGGGTGGGTGTATTGGGCTGGGGTTTCTTAATTAGATGAAGTTCCTGGAAAGAGAGCAAAATGCAAGTGCGCATTGAGAAGGCATTAACTCGGAATCATTTCGGCAAAGACCGATAAACCGAGGATTGCAATAATGTTTGAGAGCCTATCTATTGTATTTTCTCGCTATTGTTATAATTTATGACGACAATTCTTTATCGCTGAAACTCATTTAGTGACATTTTTTAAATTGAAGAGAGATGGTGTACATAATTTTCCATAATTGTTGGGTGCGGACAGCCATGATTTTAGTTATGATTTCTGATTTGATATAAACATGGTGGGATCTGATCACCACACCAAAAGTGAACTCTCTTTCTAATTTGCCAATCTATAGTCTCCCATAATTGTCAAGCTTGGCTGGGTGCGAATAAATGTCTGCACCTTCCTCGAAGCAGCTACGATTTCTGATTTGATATTTACCTGGTGGGATCTGATCCAATAGTGAGCTTTCTTTCTACTTGGCCAATCTAAGTCGGTATTTTGCCTTGGAAAATTGCTAAATCTGCAAGGATTTTCCATGTCTCAAACATAGTCAAATCAGATTCTTAATCACACTGTAGGGGAAACTGAAAAGGTCCACTTTGGATTACAATAAAAAAAAAAAAAAAGGTCCACTTTGGGTAGATAAGTTGGAGTAAGTTGAAGAAATAATGTGGCCAAATATGGTCACATGGGTTAAATGGCTACACCACTTTTTTTTTTTTTTTTGGTAAGCAACTTCCTATACCACAATTTGTGAAGTAACCTTTTATGTTATGTTATTAGGTTGTTGCAGCCCACATCCTTACACTGCTTCTTTCTTTCCTTCTTTCTTCTTCTTTTTTTTTTTTTTAACTAGAAGTGCAATTAATGGTCCAGTAGTATTGGGATTGGAATCAATAACTTTGGAATTATCTCTCAAAGCATTTGTCATTTTTTTCAGCCCTTGGGCTCAAACGGGAAGCGCCCACCGTGACTTGCTTTGCTTGGTTACCATATTCTTAGATTTTGTTTCGTATTTTCAAAAGTATGAAATAGATTCTGGTTCTGATAAAATGAAAGCATGCAATTGTTTTGATACGATTTACAAAAAATTGAATCCAGTGACTAATATAAAAAAACCATTACATGAAAATATTGCGGCATATTATCTCTATTGAATTCCGTTTTTCGATAAATTTATGTGTCAGAATAAGTCAAGTGAATCTCAATAATATATTTGCAAGGATTTGGTGAACAGCGTTTAGACTTGGTATTTCCAAAAACATAATCTGAAAATTATAAATAACTGTAACCTTTTCGAGAATACAAAAACAACAAAATGAAACAACGAAAATGATATCTTAACGGACGGTTACCTGCTGCGCAGCAATTCTTGGTCACTGTGAGCACTTTACACATTACGCATTAATAATTAACGAGATCTACCTCGCCGCCATATCTCAAGTGCCGAAGAAGGCCAAAACCTACCACCTTCATCGTCTCCGGCATTACCAAACATTAGATCTGCCCATTGTTTGACACATCATTCCATAGAACACCCAAATTTCACGAACACAATCAACCCACGCATGGCGACAACTTAGGAGGGGACACAAGTTGGGATGGCTTTACCAAAATTGCCTCCACCCACTAGTAATTGATTGATGAAAGTATGTAGTAGCCTCCTTTCTATCTTAGTTCCCTCCTTTCCTTGACGTCTGATAACTTTGTCTCATCCTGGGCGGTGGCGAGTGATCTTACCGGTAATCTATAACTTGACAGCCAAGTTCTTCCCATTACAGGGCAAGGCTATTAACCCAGATGCCGTTCTCTGTATTACCTATTAAAACTCAGGTCATATGAGTGCAGCATAACAATTTTTTATTGTGGCACAAAATTAGTTTTTTTTGCCTTGATGCCGTATTTTGGTTTTATTCAATCGTCATAGATAGTCGGCATCATTGATCCTGGACCACATTATATATACTAGCTAATGGACCCATGCAATGCACAAGATGAGATGCAATTTTAATTTTCCAATCAACTACATTCTCTAGTATGAGGTAATAGACTCTAATTTCAAGAAAGAAAGAAAGAGAATGAGTTCAAAATTTAAGTTAGTCTACCGCTTGAGACAATATTTAAGAATCGCATTGATGATAGTTCATTAAACAGAGAGAACATTTTAGCTCAAATTTAGCGATATCAATCGATCTATTGTCGAAAACCACTATGAAGGAGAAAACAGTATCATACCTTTGACACATATGCATTTGTACCAAAATCCAATGAAGAATGTTTGTATTTTCATATCACAGTGAAATGCCTACTGCATGGACTCTTATAGTGACAAAAGGGTGGACTTCGCAAAAGATGTTGCAGATTTGTGTCTTACTCAACTTTTTCTTATATAGCATATCAAGGCAACCGCCCACGATGGAAGTTCATAAATGCCAATAGAGTCACCTTATATTTTTCTTGTGAGAGTGCATTGCTATATTTCTTGACGTTAAGTTATACATATATGCATGGCGAATGAAGGAAACCCTGGAAGAGATATTGCAATCCAATTTCAGAAAGAGTTGGTCCCAAACCAAGTGTAACAACTACACTTAAAACTGATCCTAAAAGAACACTCTACGCATGATATACATCACCATCCCCCTCAAAACTCATATATCCAGAGCACCATACCAAAGAACTGAGCACAATAACAGTTGTCAGAAATAAAAAAACCCTTATGAGGTAGGGTAATTTTGTTCATAAGGTTTGAGATTTTCAGAACATACGAATAACACTGCATTGAAACACGACCTAAGTCTTTCTTTGAGGCATCACTACATATTACAAAACCTCCAGAACCAGATGGTAAGGTCAAAACAGGTGCAAACACCAACTTGAAAACTGGCCTCACACTTCTCATTCCAAACAAATCGAGTGTTCTTCCTAGTAAAATGAGTCAAAGGCACAACTATTCTCGGAAACCTCTTAAAACTCAACGGTACTAACCCATTTATCTAGGAAAAAAAAAAACCTTCACACTTCTATAACAGTGCTCTGCCTATCGGTCACCACAACAATCATATAGAGGTCAAAAGCTATTCGATCCTCAGACACCATATGTTCTAGAAATATGAATTTCTCTAACCAAACCTCGCATTTCTTGAACTTAGAATACAACTGATCATCCTTCAAAGTTTGTAGGATAACATTTAGGTGCTCAACACGCCCCTTTTCTGACTTAGAGTGCACTAAGATGTCGTCAATGAAAACAATGATGAACTGATCCAAATATTGTTTAAATACATGATTTATGTTATTCATAAAAGTCGAGGGGTCATTAGTCAACTCGAATGGCGTCACTTAGAGCCCATAGTGACTCTAACGAGTCCTGAACACATTCTTCATTTGTTGGGGTTAATCCAATTAAACTCAGCAGTGGACTTAATGGTTAGGCTGGCGGTCCCCTATTTATGTGACTGTTTGTCATGTGAATAAAAATTAGATTCTCGCTACTCTGCTTGGTTTGAATGGTGAGGCTAAGCTGTATGGGTTTGTTTATGGTCTTGTACTTTAAATTTTGTAGCTACTATTTTGCGTCCTTTTTCTTGTCCTATCTATTTGCGCGATGACTTCAATTAGATTTTAGATTCCTCGGAAAAATCCAATTGTAAATTGATTGTTCCCCCAGGAATTTTAGTCTTTCGCGATTTTCTTGAATCGTTTGGCCTGTCTGATATTAGTTGGGTGGTCCTTTATTTACTTGGGTTCGAGAGTCTCCATCACATGGATTTATCTATGAGAAATTGGATCGAGTTATGGCTTTCATTTCTTTGATTGGTCTTCACGCTAACACGATAGCCAAGAATTTAGCAATTTAGATATCAGATCATGCTTCTATTTAGCGTGTTACCGAATCGGCTCGTAGTTTTCATCATTTTTCTCATTCCTTTGACGCCATGTGGCTTTCGGTCCCTCAATGCCTCCCTTTAATCAAAGGAGTATGGTCTTTAGCGGTGGCCAGTTCGCCCTTATTTCAATTAATGCATAAACTCTATAAAGTCTTGGGGGCCTTACGAGTTCGGAGTTCGGATAGTTTTTGGCATCTTGAAGCTTAGATTAAAGCTTTTCGCTAGTTATTCGTAGCCTCCCAGTTACAGGTTGCCTTCTCTAAGGGATTTGGCTTTTAAGATTATAATAATTGATGTAAACTTTCTTTCATTTTGTGAAGAATTATTCGGGAACTGCTCCAAATTTTAAAATAATTCCAAAAATTAATTTAAGGAACATACTTATTGAAAAAAGATCAAATTGTGTAAAATTATTTTTTTATATGAAGATATGGAGTACACATTAGTTAATAAAGCCCGAAATCGAGAAAGCCACAACATTTACTGAAGTAAACGTGTAAAAGAAATCTTTCAATTGAGAAAGACATGAATCAATTGAAGTAAATTTGTAAAAGAAATCCAAGCATTGTTGGGGGGTTTATGGGACGGTTAGTTATTACTGTCGTCCTTTCATTTCTCAATTCTGGTAAGTTGCTTCGGGAGGTGAATTGCACCTTCATTTCTTTCATCCCAAAGGTTAACTTTCCTAAATCGGCAGTGGACTTCCGTCCAATTAGCTTGTGTAATGTTGTGTATAAAATCATCTCCAACGTGCTCGTGAGCAGATTAAAACTGGTTATGTGCGATTTGATTTTACCTTTTCAAAATGCTTTTGTTCCGGGGCGTTGCCTTTCAGATAATGTTTTAATTGCTCAAGAACTTATGGATTGTGTTCAGAAAAGAACAAAAGGGGGTACGATACCAAACAGGCCTGGAAAATTTGGTATAACCCTCAAAGTCTTGTTGCTCGGGTACTTAAAGAGAGATACTTTGATAGGAATCAGTTTCTTCAGCAGAATCAACCTCGAACGTGGTCATGGATATGGAGGAGTATTTTGGTAGGACAGAATATTCTCAATAGGGCTTACAATGGCATATAGGGGATGGAAGATCTATTTCAGTTTGGATGGATTGGTGCATGCCTTATATCCCTGCTACGACGTTAAAGAACTTCCGTAATAGTGAGAATGCTACTTGGCTTATCTCCAATTTGTTTATCCATAATATTAATAGTTGGGATTTCGGAGTTCTTTTTCACACATTTCATGCGGAAATTATTTCCCAAATTTTGAGCCTCCAATTATTGCCTTATGGGTCTGAGGACTTGAGATTTTGGCCATTTGTAAAGCGGAATTCCATCTCAGTGGCTTCCATCTATAGATTCTTGATTGATAGTTCTTCCCCCCTCAACCCACTCCCTAGATGACTTCTGCTCTTTGGCTTAAACTTTGGGAACTTCTAATCCCAGAAAAACTCAAAATATTTCTATAGCAATTCATCCATCATAGATTACCTCTTTCTTCTAAACTTCTTAAACGTCATTGCCTGTTAACGAATAATGTCCTCTTTGTTTTTCTTAACCAGAGACTCGTGAACATCTTTTTCTTGAATGCCCTTGGGTTTGTTTGATTTGGAAAATTTTCATCGGGAAACAACCGATGTCTTACTTGCCAAACTACTCAGCCACAATTTGGTTATGGGGTTGGTTAGTCAGCCACTTTACAATTTTACTCTGGGTGGTGAGAATTTTTTCTATACTGTAGTCAATCTGGCTTCGTCGAAATGCGGTGACTTCAAACATAAATTTTTTTATTTGCGACTGATCATTTTTCAAATCCAAGTTTTGATGACTAGTTTTCAGCGTATGCGTTATTTTTATAGCCGCCTTAGTAAAGTTCAGCATAAGAACATAACCATTCGGAGGTTCAAATCAATTGTCATGATCATTTCTACCCTCCTCTTCATCCCATCTACTTTTCAGATTGTTGTAGTTGTGCTATTCCATATTCTCCTATTTTCTGTGCTATTTCGATTGTCGGTTCTCCAGTGGACGGGAAAGACGGTCTGGGCATGATACTATTCAATCATGATTGGGTTTCGATTGGTGCATTTACCGATGTTCTAAATTCTGCTGATGAAATCAGTGCTTTTGAGTTAGCTCTAAGTTCTAGCATCATTTGGGTTCTTAAGCTAATTGTTTACATGTCATTATGCTGTTTTTTGATGGAGATTTCGTGTTGTAGATGACCATACCCAATAGGAATAGGATGCCTCCATCTTCTACCACTTGTCTGTGTTCACTGACTTCTAACTATAAGGAATTGCACTCGGCACACGTCGCTCAAGGAAAAGCTGGTCCTTTATCCCTCTCATCAACTTTGACGGCTTTTGTTATCCGATCTAGTAAAAGAGTTCAATAGGAATGGTTTGATTATGTACAGCTTGTGCGGCCTCTTCCTAGGATTGGCATGTCACTTTGATAATTTCCTTGTGGTGCTTTCGTTCTTGTAGTTAGTTGTTTGGCTGGTAGCTCTCCTGGGTGGGGATGCCATCCATATTTCCTGTCTTTTACAATTTCTTTACTCTTTGTATATCCAGTCTCAAAAATAAATTCTGATATATATTCCTAACTTTTCTCAACCAAAAAAAATGGGTTAATTACTCACGGCACCCCTGAGGTTTACCCTAAATTACACACGGACCCCCTTATCTTTTGAAAATTATACTCCGTTCCCCCAGGTTTGTACCCGCATTTCACGGAGCCCTACAAAATTGACGGGGACCCTAACTCTGTCTAAAGATTCCCTGACACTTTACTTTTTGGATTTTTCATCCACAAACTGCCCTCCCTTTCTTGAGTAAAACCCCCATTTTGCCCTTTAGGGTTTTTCTTCTTCTTCTTCTTTCTCTTTCCCCCTTACAGACCTTTCTCCTTGTTCCTCCCTTTTCTTTCTCCTTGTTCCTCCCTTTCTTCCTTCCCTTCATTCTTTCTCTTCTAACCAAAAAATGTCAAGGATCTATAACAAAGAACTCATCAAGCAAGCAAGAGAGAAGAAAGGCTAGATATAAGTTTCATGCAAGCTGCAAATCAGAACAAAATTTGATCAAGATACCGGCGGCGAATTAGACCCAACTCTCTCTCTACAAAATTTGATTAGAACAAATCAGACCCCAGTTCTCTCTCTCTCTCTTTGATTCCAACTACTGGCAGCAATGACACCTCCTACTCTTTCGCCGCCGCCTCCTCCCAGCCGGCCATCTCCTCCCCGTCGACCGCCACCTCGTCGCCAATCAAACAAATAAAATACCCAGAAAACAGGACACAAAATTTTTTCTTCCTTCCCAGCAGCCACAACAAGCAATAAAAATAAGACATAAGTTTTTTTTCTTCCTTCTATTTCTCAGCCCCATCAGAACTCGTGCGCATACATGCCAAAATTGATAATGCGTGCCAAACTAACTACTGAATCAAACACTAAACACAGCTATAAATAAAAACTAACAGAAACAACTCGAATTACCCGCTGTGAGGAGTACGAAGATCACGATTGGACGGCGTGGGCGCGTATACAAGCATGCTGTCGGACTCCTCCGTGGCGCCCCCCTTGGGCACAGATTGCACCGCGAAACACGCCTCCTCCGGCTACCTCCGCACCCTAGCTTCAACGGACTCCTACAACCGCCAAGTGAAGCACCGAAAATCGTCGGTGATTGGAAGGCTGGTTGGATTTGGAGCGGATTCTTGCTGAACGTGCACGCGTTGGTTGCCACTGAAGTTCAGTAAGTATCGATGGTATCGATTTGTGTGTGTGTGTGTAAAGCATGAGTTTTCAGGGGGAAGGGGAAGAAACAGATGGCGGAGAGAGTGAGAGGTGGCGGGCAAACCGTCGGCAAAAATGTATTAGAAATATTCTCAGTCTTGTGTAGTTAATATACGAGGGTAAAAATGTCTTTTTGTGTGCCACCGTTAACACCGTCAAAGAAATGGAGCGGAGTGTAATTTTCAAAATATAAGTCCGTGTAATAGGGTAAACCTCAATGCCGTGTGTAATTAACCAAAAAAAAAAAAAGTCAAGAGGTCAGTCTATACAAGGCTGCAAGAGTGCCAAAAAAAAAATGGGTTACGTTACTTTCACATCAATTCATGAAATATATATATATATATATGAAACAATCATGAGGGAAGATGCTGCAGCACAAATAGACGAAGGAAGAAAAAATGGTCATCCGAAGTGCTAACTCCACTTTGTCGTGGGAGAATATAGATTCACATGGGATTGACCCCCTGGAACCCATAGAATAATGTTGAACCAACCATGGGGTATGATTGCTTTATCCCGCGGTCACGTGGCAATTAAACTCACTGGTCTATTGCGACAGCATATGATAATGGTCAAAGATGGCAATCGCTGAATTAATTATTTTTTTTCACCTATTCTGATTAAAATTTTGAATCGGTCGATATTAGTCAAAGCGATGGCTAATACTAGTGACAACCTTTTCTTTGCTAAGCACCAAAATTAACAAGCCGGGCTATAGCCACCTTTTTTGCCACAACTATATGTTGCTGCTATTTTGATTAAGCGACCACTTTATGATACTTAGAGACCATGTTTGGCGGTCTTTTAACAGTCGTCCCGATCAGCTCATAATCACAAGCCTTAAGGTGAAGAAAGACACCATCAGCAACAAACAGATGCTAGATCCCAAGTTTCGTGGGACCGAAATTGGGCCTTAGTCAAGGCCACAGATGCCATAGTTTGCCTTCAACTGGTAAGTTACCCCTTACATTTTATACTGGTCAAAATACCGCTATGTACCGGTTGTACCGGCCGGTACAGGTGATACCGGTCGAAAACTATGTACCGGCCGAGATATTTAGTTTTGTACCGTTTCCTTAAAAAATGTAAAGGTAACAAATTTTGTTAGAAATTTTGTAAATCGATTATATAAAGACTAAATAGAAAAAAAAACTCTAAGTTCTTTTCTATCAATCAAAATCTCTGTAACTTCTTGCTTATAATATTCACTTAGTTTTGATTTTCTTTATACCTGAAATTTTTTATCATGTTCTTTAATGTATATGATGTACTTTTTTACACACATGTGCGCGAGTGCGCACACACACATACACACAAAAATAGCTTTTTTTTAACCTGAATACGTTATTATTGAACAAACAACTTATTCTTACATAACAATTTGATAATGAAATCGTTGAAAAGGGAGATAATCCTAGAGGAGGTACTTAAATTGAATAAGCTATTTAGTTTATTTGAAAATTAACGTAATTCAAGCTGTATAGGACAAACCATTTAATCTAGAGGAGCTGTTAGCAAAAAAAATATATGTATATTTTGATAATTAGTCAATAAATGAATATTACAAATGTATATTATTGATGAAAATTACCGAGACGGTACCGGTACCGGTACGTTCCATCTTATTAAGAAAACGGTACAAACTTTGGTACGGTATTACTATGGTCAAGGCAGCATGGTGGTGGTTTTGGTGAAGTTGGGGGAGTGTGGGGGTGGGTGCTTGACATCCTGGGACTCTCGAGGATTGCAATGGTGGTGGTGATGTTGGAGAAGAATTAGTTTTGTTTGTGAACAAATTTATTAGAAAATCGTTTTACATGTAAAATTAGCAAATAAATTGTGAAAATAACTCAGCATTTGTATGTATGTACATAGCAAAAGTAATAAATAAATGGAAAAATGGCTGGCCTCTGAGAAACACAAAATGTTTATTCCCCGACTATAAATCAATGTCGTATCCATAACGAGGAACGAAGATCCAAGATTTAACCTACAAGCTCAAAGCGATGTTTCCTTTGAAAGCGTGACTACATAAAAACTTGTGAACCCGTTTGATCAAATCGCCCACATATTCGATATAAAAAGCATTTTAATTAGTAGCATTTCTAGTGTCTTTCTCTCTTATTTTTCTAAGATTTATCTAACTTTTTGTCTAAGCCTTTTTTCTACAAGACATTTTTTTATTTATACCACCTGAAAGGGTGCAAACACCTTTTAATGCAAACAATTTTTAAAAGAAACGTCACAACCTTTAAAAAATACTTGAAAGGCACACAACCATTGAAAAAAGACCTTTATTTTAGAAGTACTTTTCAAACTTTCCAACAGGTGATGGTGAGGGGTGTGGGTGCATTGCAGTCGTGGTGGCGAGGGGTGGGTGAGTGGTAGTGGATGAGTTGAGTCAGCTCAGTTGACAAAGGTAATGTAAATAGGAAACTCAGGGAGTAGAGTTTTACAACTAAATTTGTTTTTGAACTTTTATTCTAACTAAAACATTATTGTTTTGCACTTTTGCCCTACTTAAAGGCTCACAATAGGCCATTTGGACGGAATAGTTCACGGAAGCGAAGATAGTGGACAAGATTGAAACAGTTCATAGATAGCAAATTTCGTAAACAAAATCCCTATACATATTTGTATAATTTACCCTTAAAAATTAAGGCTATTTGAAGGAGGGTTGGGGTTTGAACTATGAGGAAGAGGAGCCCTTTGTGGTAGTTGGTTACAAACTTGGTTTTACGACTGATTGTTGTCCTCCCAAGTTAACCTCATGGTAAATAGTTTGATCCCAATATTCACAACATTGATAAAATGATGTCAACTTATCAATTAAGTAACTTTAATTCTTAAAGTTTACAAGTATCCATTGCGGGGATTTTCCTGTCCTGGCCATAGCGTAAACTACAATGTGTAAGGACTAACAAGAATCTCACCATTTCATCAAATGCTTAAGGAAATCTAAGATCCTAAAGGGGAGAAAATATAAAGAAGTTCAAGCGTCAAAATGTGACAATCGTATATTGCTTGAAAGCGAAAGTTAATGAGTTTATATGAGCCCATGTGAGAGGCTCCGTTAGTCTAGTAGCATAAACTGGACATGGGCATGGGCTCACATGTGCAGTGCATGCAAATATATGTGTTGTGCAACCTAATGACGCTATTGGAAGTTTTAACAGCGCTTTGCACTTCGCACGTGTAAATCATAGCTGGAATCTGTTGAATTGAAACCAATCCCTTCTTTTTTCAACTCTAAATTAAGGGTTGCGACTATTCAAATTTTCTAGTAAATGTAATTCTACGTTGATTCTACAAACTCCCTCCCATCGTGTCAGTAAGAATAAAGTGATTGTTCAATGGTACCAATATGATCATTTGACGATTATTAATTAATGTATTGCACATGTTCATAAGCACCTTTTTGTGCATTATAAATTTAATTTTCAAGTAAATTTAATTTTAGGGTTTAATTATACTTTAGAACTTTGAACTATCGGCGCATATCTAAAATGATCCCGAACTCCTATTTTCGCTAGAACGGTTCTTAAGCTATGCTATGTCTCTATTTTGGTCCCCTCGGTGACATTTCAGTTAAAGTTTTGGTTTAACATTGTCAATAAAAATTATTCTCGTCGTCCTCCAAGGTTTTAATATTAATTTTGCTCGCTCTCCCCCTTTCTCTCTCTCTCTCTCTCTCTCTCTGTGGCTGCTGCTACCCAACAACCATCGACCCACCACTACTATCAAGCGCCAGTGATCACCTAACCTACCATAATTGCCACCACCATCTCTGTCATAGACTAAACCTCACAAATGTCAAGCTACCACCATCACCTACCACCATCACCATCTTACCCCGTAACTACTAGATCTGTTACCCACATCTCAACATCGCAGCCACCACCTCGATGCCTCCGTCGCCAAACGCCTGTCTTCACCTCTTTGTTAGATCACCAGCAGAAACACAGTGGTCTCAGACCATTTTCTTCTCAACTATTCAAACACCCAAGATATTCCCTTCATTGACAAGTGGGGATGTTCCCACCACTTTTTCCCAACTACTCGAACACTCAAATTTGGCAAATTGTCGTCACCTCCTTAGTAGACTGCTAGCATGAATACAGTGATCCTAGAGTGATTGTGATATCCTATATCAGATATGGATGATTTCTGATTGGCCTTATAAGACCTTGACCATGAACTCGGAAGAACCTACTTGGCTAGCCTTTTTGAGAGAGGCATTGCCCTATGGTAGAGCCGTGGACCGGGTCGTTACAGGTGGTATAAGAGCCGACTCATGAAAGCTCGGGGTGGCTTATCCAGTCGGGTTGCTGATGGCTAGGGGAAATGAAGGCAAGCCTAAATATATCCTATATCAAGAGGATGGTTTGAACAAGTAAGGGTGAGTTGGGTTTATTCCACATCAGCTAGAAAGGAAGATTCTGGGCTATGTGCATTCGAGCCTTCACGAGGACGTTAAGGCATAAGGTGGGGAGATTGTGATATCCCATATCGAACGTATGACGATTTGTGATTGGCCTTATAAGACCATGCCTATCAACTCATAAGTGCCTACTTAGCTAGCCTTTTTAAGGGAGGCAGCGCACATCGGATGCAGGATGATTTGTGATTGGCTTATAAGACCATGTCATGAACTCATAAGTACCTACTTAGTTAGTGTTTTTTAGGGAGGCAATGCCCTGTGGTGCGTGGGGCCATTAACCAGGTCGTTACAAATGTTATCAGAACCGATACTTGAAAGCTCGGGTTGGGCGATCCAGTCGGCTTGCTGATGATTAAGAAGAATGAAGGCAAGTCCGATATATCCCACATCAAAAGGATGGTTAGGGCAACAAAGGTAAGCTGTGTATATTCCACATTGGCTAGAGATGAAGATTGTGAGCTATGTGTGGTCGAGTCTTAATAAGGATGCTAAAGCATGAGGAGAGAGATTGTGATATCCTGCATCGAATGTGAGAGAATATGAGATTTCCCCTTGTATGATCTTGCCTATGATCTTAGAAGTACTTACTTGGCTAGCTCTTATGAGGGAGGCAGTACTCTGTGAAAGATCCGTGGACCAGGTCGCTATTGTGATGGTTTTTTGGGATGTTAGGGGATAGGGTTGGGATGGGGTTAACAGCTTTTTCCTATATTGAAAGTCACAAAATAAAATGGAAGGGTAGATTTACAGTAAAGGAGGGGGAAAGGATTGGAGACGATGGGGTGAAGAACAAGGTGAACAAAAAAGAACATTTTTAGTAACAAAATCATTCCTATTCTTTTAGCGAAAGTAGGACTTTAAAGACCATATTAGAAACGCGCCCATAGTTCAAAGAACTCAAGTGTATATTGGGTCTACAAACACCCTTTGAAGGTGTTCGTTAGATTAAAAGTGTGTTATAAACAATACTTTGCATGATCATTCCACATGTACCTACTCACGAGCATCTTTAAGAGGCCCCATCTCCACAGTTGAATACTCTCTAATTTTTTTTTTCACTTACTCACGTGCATCTTTAGGTGCATAATAAATAAATATGCAGGCCTCTCATTTTTTTTCTCACCTACTCACTCACGTGCATCTTTAGGTGCATAATAAATAAATAAATAAATATGCAGGCCCCATCTCCACAATTGAATACTCTCTCATTTTTTTCTTCTCTCTCTACACTAATTATTATAACGGACACTACAATAATTCTGCTGTAATAAAAAATTTATTGTATTTGTATTGTAAAGATACAAAATCGTTATTACAAAATATTAATAATATTGACAAAAGAATTCTAGTGACAATCTTTTTACCAAAACTGTTATAACATAGACGTTGTACATCATCTCACTATAAACATTCATATGTTTTATCTTGGTAAGCGGATAGGTTATATTCCTACGTAGAATTAAGGGAACAAAGACTCTCTTAAAAGAATCTATCCTCAGTGCAAACATTCTCCCGCACTTTATTATCTTTTAATAACATTTATTGCCTAAAGGAATACAACTAGTTTGCCGTGAACACCTCCACTTCCTCCTAAGAGCTCTACGTATCTCGGGTCAAGTAACCAAATAAAATTGTAAAGGAGGCACAACCACGTACACTAAATAAAATTGTTACAAATGTTGAAGGAGTCAGGAGTCTGAAAGAATCGATCAGAGAAATAGAGAGCGTTTAAGATTAATTCTAGGAGGGTCAAATCGGTTTAAGTTCACCAAAGAAGTAAATTAATTAAATTCTGTTTGGAAATGCTCAAAACTGATCAAATTCAAAACTCTCAGTTTTTCGGATTCTGATTTAACCAATTTTGGAGAATGAGATTTGATCAAAAGAATTATTAGAGTATCATCACGTATAAATAGTCATTAAAAATGGCGCTTCCAATCATAAAACACTTATGGTTATACCTACTTTTGGCACTTTCTATCTAAACATCTTCCATATCCTTAAGTCAAAGCTATTTAAATAACTTAAATTAAACTTTAAGAACTGATTCTGATTTAGTTAAAACTTTACTTTTGATGATCAATTCCCAGCGTCCTCTTAATCTATTTAGCACAATTGCAGTGGAAAGTACTTTCATCCTACTTTGAATTTTCTTTCACTTTACAACTTGTACACCATTAGCTACAAAGACGTATCTAATTTTTTTAACTTCTTTAGCGACACATGCCTCTCATTTTCCAAGGCTAATCCTAATTTTATTCCCCTGGTTCCTGAATATGTCAGCGTATTATATTATCTGCTAACCAGAAATTATAATTTTACAAACAATTTTCTTTTATCTAAACTAGTTGGCTAATTTAGGTCAAAAGATGTGACTTAGAGCCTGTTTACGATTGATTCTCAAAACCAATTTTCAGACTTAGTTTTCAAAAAGCAATTTTAATCAGTTTTTAGCAGAATCATTTTCCGTTTGAAAAATTGGAAGAAAAACTTGCTAAAAGCTGTGTAAGATACTTGGGTAGAAATGTTGAAAATAGTTGTGATGTGAGAAAATGACCGGAAAAGGCATCAAATAACATGCAAGATTCTCAATATTTTTTTGCTAATTACAGTTGTAAATTGAGTAGAATATATATTGGCGCTATTTCTTCTCTCTTTTGTTTATTTTCGTACCCCCATTTGTATCTCTAAGTGTTTATTTACTCTCTTTCAATATGATAAACGGATAAGAAGAGTGAAGCCCTAAAATGAACAATCTCAAAAAAAACAAAAAAAAATGTGGGATAAATTAATACTTTTGTTATTCAAACCAATTTTTCCAAAAGTGTTTAAAAACTTGAACCACCGTGCTTTACTGACAAGTAAGTTTGTGAATTATGTATGCGAATATAATCTACTAGGGTTTTTTTTTTGTTGGCAAAGTTCACTTCACCAGATTGCATCTTCATGCATCAAAAGAAAAATATGAACTTCTTTTCTGTACATAAAGGAACTTTTTATCACATTAATGAATTCCTTCTACTATAATTATCTACCCTCCAGTAAGACATGAAACTCTTTATCTTTTACAAAGGGTTTTTTACTACCAGACTATCCCATATAATTGTACGGGATAATTCCTATTGAGTTAATCGCACACACAGATGACATTTGAAATAACGCTATCTCCATTTTTTATAATAAGACAAACTACATATACTTTTCAAAAGTACATTTAATAGGAATCTTTAATGGTATAGTGAATATTCTTATGGTCCCAACTCCCAGCCATCATGAGAAGCAGACGCTTCAACCCCCTTCTAAATGCATTCTATAATTTGTAAAAATTTCATGAAGAAACATAGGAATAAAATTTAAAAAAAAATTTGTGTGTATTTATATATGATGACCTCACATGGGAATACCCTTTTCTTTTCTTTTCTTTTGGATGCCAATGGTAGGACGCACTCACTGTTTATTAGAGTTCAAAGTGATAGTCTAGTTGTAAAGATCATTCGCCTCTCTTAGGCCAAGGTTACGAGTCAAGTCATTCACTTCTCCTAGCAAGGTCACATGTTCGAGTCTTATTATGTGGTCAGATAATTGTGAAAAAGAAGATTTTATATCAATGTAACATGAAAAAAAAAATGCGTTAATACTTGGTAAACTTTTAGTTGAGAGGAAATAAAAACAGTGAAAATGGTTGTAAACATTAAAGAGTTTGAACTTTGAAATTTTCCACTCTAGAGCTGCATATAATAGTTGAATTGACAAACCAGATTCCATATTTTTGGACAAATAGGAAAGAAATCTCAATAGCAAAATAAATGTGGTTCAAACAAGAGAGGAGACAGAGAGAATCATGAGATTGAAGAAATGCAGATGAAAATACCTACTAACTAAGGGCCAGTTTGACAAAAAAAATTTGCTCTTTTTTTTCAGTTTTTAAAAACTGAAAAAAAAAGGAGTATTTGGTAACCATTTTTTTTCAAATATAAAAACCAGTTTTTAAACTGAAGATTAAAAAAAAAAACTCCAGAAACTGGTTTTTTTTTTCACTTTTGGTTTTTTTTTCTTAGACCACCACCACCACCCTCCCACCGCTGGCAGCCACCTCAGGCGACCATTGCCGGAGACTGCCGGCAGCCACCTCTGGCCGCCGGCGAACACCTCCGGCCGCCGGCGACCACTATCAGAGACTACCGGCAGCGACCTCCGGCCGCCGGAGACTGCCGGCTGCCACCGCCGGCGACCACCGGTAGCCACCTCCGGCCGCCGGCCACCACCACCACCACCGCCACCGCAAACCACCAAAAAAAAAGTCAAAATAAAAAGAGTTACCAAACACCAACAAAAAAATTCAAAAAAAAAGGGGTTATCAAACACCCACTTGTTTTTATAAAAAAAAAATTTTAACTGTTCTTTAAAAACTGAAAACCAAAAAAACAAAATTTGTCAAACGAACCCTAAGATGCTCTTCAAGAATACTCCTTTGTTTTCCTGTTAAATAGTTTGTATTTCTACTTAATTATACCAATTAGAAAATTGGCTATCTTTCAAAATATTGAGAAAAATGGGTTGTTCAATATTAATCTCATATATCTCTCTGTTTTAAAAAATGCGAAATAGATCTCAAGATGTTAATATGTAAAAGAAAAAAAATTGAGTCTAAGAACTAGTCCGTATGACAGGGCTTTTTTTTGCAGTTTTGGAAACTGGAAAAAATAAATGCGTTTGGTAGCCGTTTTCCTTTTTTTTTTTCTTCAGCTTAAAAAACCAATTTTTAAACCAAGGTTGTTTTTTCAAATTTTAAAACTGAAAAAAAAAGAGAAAATAAAAAGCATGTCAAACGGCCCCTAAATCAATATTGACACTCATCAAATCTATGATATCCAAAATGGAAATAAAACCCACATGGCAAGAATATTTTAGATCACAAAAGAGAGAAATGTTAGAGGAAAAAATGGAACCAGATTTTTTTTCTTTAAAAACTGGGAGGGAATGAACAAACTTTGGCTGCTACCAGGGTTGTAGGAATCTTCCTTCAACCTAGTATATGGTGACAATTAATAGTCTATAAATGTTTCAGGTGATTTTTCTGCTAACACTTTCAACGACAATTCTTAATAATTTTTTTTATCGTTACTAAATAAAAGTCACTGAAAACAAAAAAATAAATATTAAGGGTTCGTTTGACAAAAAAAAAATTTGGTTTTCAATTTTTAAAGAGCAGTTTTTTAAAGAGCAGCTTAATTTTTTTTTTTATAAAAACAAGTGGGTGTTTGATAACCCTTTTTTTTTTTAGGTTTTTTTTTTTGGTGTTTGGTAACCCTTTTTATTTTGACTTTTTTTTTTTTGGTGGTTTGCGGTGGCGGTTGTGGGGTGTAGTGGTGGTGGCCGGTGTTGGTGGTGGTGGCCGGAGGTGGCTGCCGGCAGTCGCCGGCGGTGGTCGTCGGCTGCCGGAGGTGGCTGCCGGCAGTCGCCGGCGGCCGGAGGTGGCAGCCGGCAGTCTTCGGCAGTGGTCGTCGGCGGCCGGTGGCTGCCGGCAGTCTCCGGCGGCCGGGGGTGGTCGGCGGCGGCCGGGGTGGTGGCCGGCGGCCGGAGGGGTCGCCGGCGGCCGGAGGTGGCTGCCGGTGGTCACCGGCGGCCGGAGGTGGTAGCAGGCGGCCAGAGGTGGTCGCCGGCGGCCGGAGGTGGCTGCTGGCAGTCTCCGGCGGTGGTCGCCGACGGCCGACGGTGGTCGCCTGAGGTGGCTGCCGGCGATTGGAGGGGGGTGGTTGTGGTCTGTGAACAAAAAATCAAAAGAGAAAAAAAAAACAAGTTTCTTGAGGTTTTTTTTTACTCTTCAGTTTAAAAACTGGTTTTTAAACTGAAAAAAAATGGTAACCAAACTCTCCTTTTTTTCAGTTTTTAAAAACTGAAAAAAAAAGCAAAAAATTTTTGTCAAACCTAGCCTAAATGTCGTTATATGAGAGGTAGGAGAAAGATTCTTTAACCTAGGTAGCAGCCAAATTCTTTTCGAAGGGAATTATGTGATTGTATAAGTATTTTCCATTTTAATTTTTAAGAAAATACGAACATGTTTTATGAATCTTGTCCTCTATATACAATACAATATAGTAAACGTATCCAAATCAAATTGTAGCATCTCACATTTCCTAATATCCCTCGTAGACCAAAAAAAATATATATATTCTTGGACCACGCCTTTACCATCAAGTGGTTGCCTGTGTTTTGTCCGCTTCATCTGTCGTGCTTGCCCAATGACTCGCTGGTCTACCAACATGAGAAAGCAAAACCCACACTCGTCTATGTGGACCAGGATCCCCTCCATTTTAGCAATCAATGTGTTAGCGAAAGAAATTGAGAGTTGATAATTGAAGGGGGTTTTACGACCAGACTATCCGATATAATTGTACGGGATAATTACTATTGAATTAATCGCACACAGATGACATTTGAAATAACGCTATCTCCATTTTTTTATAATTAGACAAATTACACGTACTTTTCAAAAGTACATTTAATAGGAATCTTAAATGGTATAGTGAATATTCTTATGGTCCCAACCATCATGAGGAGCAAGACACTTCGACCCCCCTTCTAAATACATTCTATAATTTGTAAAAATTTCTTGAAGAAAAATAGGAATAAAATTAAAAAATCAAAA
Organism: Escallonia rubra; assembly: GCA_033065855.1. Classification (NCBI taxonomy): domain Eukaryota; kingdom Viridiplantae; phylum Streptophyta; class Magnoliopsida; order Escalloniales; family Escalloniaceae; genus Escallonia; species Escallonia rubra. Next base: position 40,040 of record JAVXUO010000979.1, on the reverse strand, counting down.
AAAAAAAAAAATATTTGTCCTTGTGTATATATATATATATATATATATATATATATACGACCTCACATGGGAATACCCTTTTCTTTTCTTTTGGATGCCAACGGTAGGACGCGCTCACTGTTTATTAGAGATCAAAACAATAGTCTAGTGGTAAAGATTATTCCCCGAAGACGTCACGAGTCAAGTCATTCACTTCTCCTAGCAAGGTCACAAAGTCCAAGTCTTATTGTGTGGTCAAATAATTGTGAAAAAGAAAATTTTATATCAATGTTACATGAAAAACAAATGCATTAATACTCAATAAATTTTGAGTTGAGAGAGTATAAAAACAGTGAAAACGGCAGTAAACATTAAAGAGTTTGAACTTTGAATTTTCCATTCAGGAGCTGCATATAATAGTTGAATCGACAAACCGGATTCCATATTTTTGGACAAAAAGGAAAGAAATCTCAACAGCAAAATAAATGCGGTTGAAACAAGAGAGGAGACAGAGAGAATATTTTAGACCACAAAAGAGAGAAATGTTAGGGGGAAAATGGAGCCAAATATTTTTTTCTTTAAAAATTGGGAGAGAATGAACAAATTTTGGCTCTTCCCCCAATTCCGTACATATTGACAATTAATCTTGTCCTCTATATACATTTTAATTTTTAAGTATTTTTCATTTTCATTTTTCATTTTAATTTTTATAAGTATTTTCCATTTTCATTTTTAAGAAAATGTGAAAATGTTTTATAAATCTTGTCCTCTATATACGTAATAATATGGTAAACGTATCCAAATCAAATTGTAGCATCTCTGATTTTTTCTAATATATATCCCTCGTAGACAAAAAAATTTCTTTAAACCACGCGCCTTTACCATCAAGTGGTTGCCTGTGTTTTGTTTGCCCACTTTATCTGTCGTACTTGCCCAACGACGACTCGCTGCTCTACCAACATGAGAAAGCAAAACCCACACTCTGTTGTCCATGTGGACCAGGATCCCCTCCGTTTTACTTTTAGCAACGTGGTAGTTAAAGAAATTGATACGTGATAATTGAGTTCCCTCCATTTTAGCAACGTGGTAGTTAAAGAAATTGATACGTGATAATTGAGTTTTACATCGGCTAGTTCTAATGTTAAAGCGTACATGTCTTTCATCAAAATAGTATACAGCTATAAACGAAAGTGGTCCGATCACTGCGAAGCACACACTGGTTTGGCACACCCTCTGATGAGAGGACTAACATCTCACTTTTCATGACTGGAACCCCTTGAATATTGCTTGAGCTGTTTATGTGACGATACACGTCATACTATTGCTGAAGAGTTGAAGCGGAGTTTATATGGCTTCTTTGGAGTTCGTTTACCTATTCCCTAATTATTTAGCGCAATCCTGACCCCAAAAAAATCGTGGTCTAAAGTTCAACCGTGACACTTCTTAAGACACATTGGTCCGATATGGGTTAATATGGGTTGCAATAAAGTTTGTCCTTGTTCTTTGTTCAAGCAAAGCAAAATTTGTCTTCTCGTTAAAAAAAACATAAGACGAGTCTTAAATCTCAATGATTTAAATATAACTTTCGCTAAGTATATCGGATAGCCAATCATCGACCGATAATAAATATTTTTAATACACACGAATTAATTAAAATATTATAAAAAGTAATCACGATCTCCAAGTCTTTTTACGAAATACAGATGCATCGATCGCAATCTCTAACATACGAGCTTAGACAAGTGTACGATCTCGAGCAACAAAAGCTGTTACGAATTAATTGTAAAACGGAGTTTGTTTTAAGATTCGGTTCACCTTAACAAACGCAGTACCACAGATGCACGAACGTAATTGGCGCGCCACGTGTGCACGCTGATTGCTCGCGGGTTGGTCCGATTTGGAAATGCCGAGTCAGCTTTCTCTGACCTGTCACATGTGCGGCCGAATTACCGACCATTACACAGTATATATCTCTCTCTCTCTCTCTCTCTATATATATATATATATATTTCTATATAGCTAATTATATTATACAGATTCTGTCTCTTTCTCTCCTCTCTCTCTCTCTCTCGGCGCCTCTCTGTCCATATATACATAAATATCACATGGTCTCTCTCGTTTCAGAGAGTAACGCAAGTGCAAGTAAACGCAGCACGAGACCGCCATGGCCACCAGAGGCTTTGTGCTCTACCTTCTCGCGGGGTTTTCAATGGCTGTTGCGTCCGTGCTCTTCATCAAGGACTTGTCGAGTTACGGCGACAAATACCCGTCTCTGTTTTCACCCTTCAACCGCTCCGCCGGAGAGCCGTACGGATCTGAATCCAAAGTTTGGCCGGTACGTACGTACGTTTGCTTTGCTCTCTCTCTGTTTTAGGCATGTTTCGGACAATTCTTTCTATGATTGGAGGTTTTTTTGTTGATTGGTTTTGGGCAGGAATTGAGGTTTAGTTGGAGGATTGTGTTGGCGACGGTGATAGGATTCCTGGGTTCGGCGTTTGGGACGGTGGGTGGGGTGGGTGGTGGCGGCATTTTCAGCCCCATGCTTACCTTGATTGTGGGGTTAGATACCAAGGCTTCCGCTGCGCTTTCAAAGTGTAACACATTACTCTCTCTCTCTCTCTCTCTCTCTCTCTGTAGATGCATGTTGTTCAGGGAAAAGAGAACCGCCCTCCACATGACATCAGCATTTCAAACAAATTTTAGGACAAAAATCGAGACAAGTCCTAAGCTCGCTTATCCTTGCCAAGTTGTTTGTAGTCGGTTAGCCACTCATTCATCTGTGCATGTCCATAGGCACCCTCGTGTGTGTATATATATATATATATATATATATATATATACCTTCCATGGTTACGAGACTAGGCTAGCTACTTTCCATGGATGATGAGGGAAAACTTTTTTTTTTTTTGGTTAGACTTTCCGGTTTCCGGACACCACATTAAGCCGACTTTTTTTTTTAAAAGTAAACATGAGAAAGCTATACTATAGTTTTAACGCAGCTGCATTCCCAGGCTAACACACCTGGAGCTGAGGGAAAACTTTGGGATCATGTATTTGGTCATGGCCCTTAATTATTACCTTCAATTATGCAGGTACAACTGTAGATAGTTTTAGTTTATGCAATTATGCATGAATGACTATACACTAGTTATAGGAGTGTCAACAGGGTCATCCTTAGTTTGTACACGAGGTGAAATTCTGATTGAAGACTGATGTCCAAAGTGTGTGTTCCTTTTTGCAGGTATGATAATGGGGGCATCAGCATCTTCAGTTTGGTACAACTTAAGGGTGCCCCATCCATGCAGAGAAGTACCCATCCTAGACTACGATCTGGCACTTCTGTTCCAGCCCATGCTCATGCTAGGCATTACCCTTGGTGTGGCTCTCAGTGTTGTTTTCCCCTATTGGCTCATCACGGTCCTCATCATCATTCTCTTCTTGGGTATGAATTATTGGAGCTTGGCCAGTTCTTTTCTACCAAGTCAATTGACAATATATTATTATCTCGTTCACCAGACATACTGATACCTAGATCGTTGGATCTTAGCTTAATTTAGCATGTTGCAGTCGTCACTTACCTCCCATGCATTTATTTTTTATTTGTTTTCTCATCTTTTATGCTAAATATTAATCATAAGTTCTTACTGTTGACATTTACAAGTGCAATTTTTAAACCTCTTCATTAATGATTGCTGATAGGGACTTCAACGAGGTCATTTTTTAAGGGACTTGAGATGTGGAATGAAGAGACTATATTGAAGGTTAGTACTGTTGGATGCACAACATGAATTAGAATTTCTGCTGTAGATTGTAGCACTCTTCTGAATTGAACAGGAAAGTAAGTACTTGGGACTCCAATAAGAACAAAAAGTGGTACCAAGTTTAGATTATGGTACATCGTCATGCGAGATTATAAAGTGAAGGACTGTTAATTGCATTTACATAGGTTTTTCTTGTGCAAATGTTTGCTTACACACGTTTCTATTTCTCCTACTTGTTAGCGTAAATGCAACTAGTTTATATATTCATTTGGCAAGGGGGTCTTCCACTGAAATAATGCAATTTTAGGAAAACTGAATCCACAGTGGCCTTTTTCACTGCTGTGTTCTTGAATGGTAGAAATAGTTGTCGGTGTGGTTACATGTTGTGGGCAGTATGCTTGATTTGGAGTTACGGTGACCATCTGATCAAGATATCTTGCTTTTCCTATTTGTGGGACAATTGCAGAAAGAATTGGCGAAGCAACAAGCGACTTTAGTTAATTCTCGTGGCGAACGTAAGGCACCAAAAAAATTTACATTACTTTTTCCATCGATGAATATGAAACTTCCAGTAATAAGGTTTAAGATGTCCATTTTAATTGTCGTATTTTTTGTTTCTGTGCGGCTTCCAGTTCTAATTGATGCAGAGTACGAACCATTGGAACCTAGGGAGGAGAAAACGGCAATGGTGAGCAATGCCTACATTAGTATCTATCTTTCCTGTTTTGTTTTTGGCTGTGTTATTGAGGAGTTTCACTTACCCTTCAATCTCTCAGCAAATCTTCCTGTTCAACCTGAGGTGGAAAAGGATTCTGGCGCTTCTGCTTGTATGGATCTCCTTTCTACTTCTTCAGGTCTTTAAGGCAAGTAAAAAAGCTCTGTGCTAAACAATTCCTTTGTGTGTCTCTCTTGTTTCTGTTTTCTGTGACACGTTTGGCTACCAAACGTTTTAGCATTTGAGCAGCCTGACTGCAGTTGTCTGTGTTAAACCAAAATAGACCATGGAGGCATTTAACCATAGTGAACAGCAAACTGAGCCTATAATTCATAATAAGGTGCTTACACGATTGGTACTGTTTTTGCAGAATGATTTAGTGGTTTGTAGTACATGGTATTGGGTGCTCACGCTGACTCAGGTACTCTAGAACCTACTTGATGAAGAGTCTTTATTTTGGTCTTGTTCCTTCGAGTTCAACATGAGCAGCCACGGTTTGTCTTTCAGCTCCCCGTTGCACTTGGAGTGTTTGGGTATGAATGCGCTGATTTGTACAACAAAAGCAAGAAAAGGCGGAACACAGGGAACCCGGTATCTGTATGCGAGGCTGCAATCGATTGGACTGCACCAAATCTTGCATTCTGTGCCTTATGCGGCATTTTGGGAGGCACCGTTGGAGGCCTACTAGGTTCTGGTGGTGGATTCATTCTTGGACCGCTCTTACTTGAGATTGGTGTCATCCCACAGGTTTGATCTTCATCTCCCAAATATTTCCTCAAGACCATATTCTAAGTTGATCTGCACCTTTGATGGACTACCTTTTACTATTAATATTGTGGTCATAATCAAGGAAATTCAGTAAAACTGTGGTCTTATAAGCTAGATTTAGGTATTGGTCCATCTTAGATTGGTTGTTCATACATTCTTTAACAAATACTCATCGTCTCAGATGCCATTACTATTGCCTTTCACAAGACATTAAAGAAGTTGAAAAATGACTAGGCAACCTATGTGCTTATCCTTTACATGCATTATTTTGCTTGGGGATGCATTTTTAAACAGAGAACAGGCTTTTGCTGAAAGCTGCACTACTGCTGTATATCGTATCCCGTCGCCGCCATGGCCGACAGAAAGTAGAGCAACTTGAAATATGAATTTTTTAGGTTCTTGTTGCTACTACAATTAATGATTGTACAGTTCTGTCTGCTATGAAACAAAGAGAAAGGTTTGTCCCAGACTAGTATATTTCTTGGGATGCATTGAACAAGAACAAAATACAGTGGACAATACGCGATTTATATATTGGATCACGATCATACACGACATCTTTTACGAATTCTGTACGATGGTTCGTGTTTGTTTGGGAGCTGACAGGAATGGAAAACCAATTTGTTCATTGACACGCAGGTGGCCAGTGCGACAGCAACGTTTGTGATGATGTTCTCATCATCCTTATCTGTTGTGGAGTTTTACCTCCTCAAGAGGTTCCCTATTCCTTATGGTATGTTCTCAGTTTGATCTCCTATTTGTCCTTTTTCCTTTCTATTACCGTTGTTGCTGCTCTCGGTATTACGAACCTGATTACTACAAGCATTTTTCGTCTTTTGCAGCTTTGTACCTCATGTTTGTCTCTGTTATGGCTGGATTTTGGGGACAATTCTTCATCCGAAAACTTATAGCTATTCTCAAGAGGGCTTCACTCATCATCTTCATCCTCTCCGCGGTCATATTCACTAGTGCTTTAACAATGGGTAATTACAAGATTCCGCATTGCGACGGATTTTACTGAACTAAAGCAGAGAACATTGTTCATCTAAAGGCTAACTTGGTTATTTCTGTGTGTGAATCTTCCTCAGGGGTCATTGGCATTGACAAGAGCGTCAAGATGATAAAAAATCACGAGTTCATGGGGTTTTTGGATTTTTGCAGCAGTCAATAACATGAGTACCCATGAAGAGACAGAGCATAGAAAGTAAGAAAAGGGCATCCAAAAGAATATGGTGTTTGTACAGGATAGCAGCAAGGGTGGCTGGCCAATGACTAATTGACCAACCCACATGGAGAGCTGCTATAAACAAATAAAGGGGCGATTGGTGTGTGTGGGTGCATTCGTACGTGCGTGCGGGCGGGTTTGGACCGTTGAGTGTTAGCTGCGCGCTAACACCGCTGCCAATCTCGATTTATTATTTATTGATAGCATATGATTGTTCGATTTACCAAGATATTCTGCTCTTAATTCTTGAGAAGAAAAAGAAATTCTAGTTCTTTTTTCGCTTTTATTACCTTCTTCTTCTTTTTTTGGGTCATTTGAGCTCTCCTTTCGCTGCAGATTGTGTTAGGAAAAGCATTTGACAACTACAATTGATAAAGTTTTATCATGCTCCTTCCCATTACTCAGAAAAACTCAAAAAAAAAAAAAAGAGAGAAAAAAAAAAGTCAGAAGACGTTTGTAGTAGGCAAGCCCAGTGATTTTGCTGCAAAAACTCCATCATACACTGGAACTTATAATGTAATAACATAAGAGATGACGAAACATGAGGACGCGGATGCAACTTGAAGCGCACAATTTATCCTGAGAAAAAAGCAATCATGCTAATTCTGAACAAAATTGCGCTTAAGAAAAGGGGATAATTGCAGCATGGCACAGTTGTTGACATTGTTAATTTGTTAAGTGTAAACAATGTTTGCACATTATGTCGGTTTTTGTTAGAGTGACGATTATGTCGGTTTTTGTTAGAGTGACGAGTCTCTGTAGTTCCTAATTGCAAAGATAAATTGCTCAAAAAATTCTTATCTATTGAAGAAATGTTACATAAGTTCGCTATTTATTAAACGTTTTAATGTCAACTAGAAGACAAAAATGCAAAATTAAAATTTGTCTTTGAGAAAAAAATATAAGAAAAGCACCCCCCCCCAAAAAAAAAGAAAAAAAAAACCCACGCCCACATCGACACCCACTAAGTCTCTTATTCATCTCTAAACCTACCACCATTACCAGCACCTACACACTGCACCATCGCCGCTAACACATGCACATTGCACCACCCCACCACCACGCGTCCAAAATACTGTAAAAATCAAAAGATGGTTTGATCTTGTAAAATGACAATTATTACCATGAAAGGGTTGATGGTTAGATCATGGAAGAACCGGACGAAACGATAGAAAATCCAAATACTGAAACAATGGTGGTGTTTGCTCGTCGTTGGCGGTGATGTTGACAATGGAAGTGGCTACAGTTTGATTGATGGAGAAGAAGCTCAAATATCCCAGTCAAATTTGGGGCCATGACCAGATAAAATACAGGTTAATAACCTTTTTGGATCAACATGATAAATGGTACTCCTTCCATCCCACAAAAATTGCTCCCTTTTGACTTGGCACACATATTAAAGATTTAGGTCTTATATTGTGGGTTTTTCCATTCTACCGTTTAGAGAAAGAGAGAAACAGATGGGGGGGGGGAGAAAGTGGACCACGAGAGAGGGAGAGGAAATTGATTGGTGGAGGAATAGAATAAAAAAAGTAAAAGAAAGTAAGTCAGGAGAGAAAAAAAAAATGAGTTGGTAGATAGTTAAATATGGAGAGAGAAATAGAATAAAAAAAGTGTAAAGTAAAGCCACTATAAATATTTAGAGACGATTTATTGTCGCTATATAGAGGGTAGGAAGAAGATTCCTCCAACCGGAGTAGCAGCCAAATTTTTTTCAAAGAAAATATGATAATTTTTGTGAGATGGGAGAAATATATAAATTGTCACTTTTGTCCCTCCACTAATCGAATTGACCAACCAACATTCAAAAATGACAGAATTAAATGACTACATCCTTCACAAAACTGAATATATAGATTATATGAGGATAGTTTTGTAGTCAATTTTGTTTTAGTTGGTTTTGGTGACTTGGAAAGAGGCCCCGACTATGGGGTGCTGCTTTCCCTCTTGTATATCCGACTGTTTTATATCTGGGTATATATTTCTACTCTCTGAAAAAAAAAATAGATTATATGAGGACAAGAATGGTACACTTGGTAAACGATGAACCAACAGTCATTTGCACAATTGAGTCCCAAGTTATTATTTAGCATGACATGCTAGGAAGGAAACTTTGTTGGTTGTTGCTATATTGCTGGCACCCATTGATTCTGACAAAGATTACATTGAAAAAAAAAAAAAAACACACACACACACACACACATATATATATATATATATATATAAGTGATTTGGATCCTCGGCTGTAACCATGGTTACAGCAGGGGTGCTGTCATGATTATAAGTGATTTGGATCTTCGGCTGTACACCTTACTGGTTACAGTAGTGCTGGGATCCATATCCATATGAAAGAAGTACTTTCCGTTGGAAATGGTGTAAACCCAGTCAGTTCGCCGCCGAAATTCCCATGTTACTCTGATTATATTATTCTAAATAAACAAATAGAGGAAACAAAAACTGACAACTTGGAACGTACAGAATATACACAAAGACTAAACTATAGCCAAGTTGGTCTAGGCCAGGCCTCACATGGGATTTCAGAGGAACCCCAGCCTCACATGGAGATTGAACACTTTTTTGTTTCTTTTGTCAGTACAGAAGCCAATCCACTTGCTCTGCAATCGAGACACTGAAAGAATATTATTTAATTATCGTTTATTTAAACACTTTCTTAATTAGTTAAAAAAAATTTAATTTTTTACTTTTTGAAACCATTTTGAGTCAAAATGTTGATTATGATTTGTATTCCCTTTTTTTTCTTTCTTTCTCGCGTGTATTTAATCCGATTTGAATTCTTTTTTCTTCTTCCCTCCTCTCTCTCTCCCTCTCCTTGTCACACATACACAAATACAAAAATTATGTCAAATATACACTTATTCATATCTGACTTTTTGAACATGCGTACTTCTTCTCTTTTCACTTCACCATAGAATTTTGGTCACAATATACTCTCACTAACACACTTTAATATAACTCAAATTAATTTGACGGTTTTGATTTAAAATAAAAGACTCATCTTCAGTTTTGTAAACTGATTCTTAATTCTCTCTCCACATTTGTTTCCTTATTTGTGGTAGAGAATCTATCCATTTAAATACTTAAAAAAACTAATAAACCTCACCCCTTTTTTCTTTTAAATTTAAGCGGTGCTTCTCTGTACACTAGTTTAATAGTGATAATAATATAGCACTCATATCAAGTGGTTGAGAAATGCTGATTGCACACTCTCCCTGCGTGATTTAGTATCTTAGAAATTGTACTAATATATTGCTCTGTGTACAATGCACGGAATCAAAATCTAGTGATATATTGAAATTCCACCCACATTGAGGATCTTTGTACTCATCTTCAAGCAGATAATTGAGTTGCATTTTATATCATATCCATATTGCCTATTGCATGAAGACCTTACGCTCCACGAGAGTCTCTCTTCTGCAAAAGAAGGGCCGTTTTGAATGATTGGTAAGCAACAAAAGGGAGATCTTGAAGATCGCACAACAAAGCTTTAATCAAAGAAATTGGCTCTACACTGACATCGCTGGGCATCTCGGTAGTATATGGTCCCCCTTGATGGCGAGCCACACTCACGTAAGAAAACCACTGTAGTGTACTACAGAGAGAAGCTGTCAATATTTTCGCTACGTGAACGTGTCTAGTAGTTATTTTCGTGTTGTAAAATGCGTAAGGGTGAGAAGAGTGCGGTTGAACGAGGTATTTGCATCTTGATGGCAAATGACAGAGTCAGGATTCACGGATAAGGGTGATCAAAATTTGGCACCAGGGTAAAACTCTTCGAAGAACGAGTTGGTCCGTGTCTAATTTTCTCAAAAATTCTTACGAATTTATTACGTAGCTCCGGCCCTGGTCATGACTAGCAAAGCCTTGGTCCAACCCGAGGTCAGTGGTTGTTGGTAACCAAAAAAAGAACACAATCAAGTGAGACTGAGAGTATCCTTCGGCAGCGACTTTCTTCCTAGCAAATATTACTTGGGCTGTCTAAAAAGAGAGACTACGGAAGGACTAGCTCGTTGACAATGCCATTGACCGGTGAGCGGGATCACTTGACCCACAAAGGAGGGGGCATGACAGGATATGGATGAAAGTGTTTTCGAAAGGACGTAGAAATAGTCAAAAAAGGAACAGAATTCATAGCATAAGGTCCTAACCTGTTTTTGGAAGGAGAAAAAAGGTTGGCACTTGAAAATTCTCACTTGCTTAGCCAAGTAATAGTTGCAATGTTCGAGGAATCTTGCGCTCCCAAACTCGATCGATCATTCTGTGTATGGATGCACTTGTACCATTGAAAATAAGTATAGTATCATCCAGTCCATCAACATAAGTCGGCCTCTTCAGCTGATAACAGAATCTGGAGACAAACTGCACTGCCAGAAAAATGAACTCTATAAGAGGTATAAGAAAGATTTTAGGCCTCACCATGTTGCAAGCGATATGACAACTGAACAGAAGTCGCCAAAGCATGGTAGTTGTCAAAAGGCTATAGCATCTGCTGTATTTAGAAGATATATGTGCCCTCTGCACTAGTTCTTATCTACGAAAAGGAACTTACTGGTAACCTGGACATCCTAAAAGCAGAAAGCCATTTGTCACTTCAGATGTCACCAGCATTATATCATGCCACCCATAGAACAAACGGACATGTGAGGTGTGAACTGATATGAGAGGATAATTACATTTTGCAAAATAGAACTGTTGTTGAAGAAAAACTGTAATGTACAAAGATGAAGCAAGAGGTTGCTGGAATATGCCATGACGTCACCTAGATGAACTGCCTTCAGATGCTTTCGAAAGATTATTGCTGGATTGAGGATCATTAACTAGATTAAAATCTCCATTAATAGCAATATTTTCCATTCCAACCTCCATTGCCTCCCTTTCTTCCTTTTCCTTCTTCTTTTTCTCAGTCTTTACACTATCTGCAGCTTGGGATTGAATCGAAGAAACTGAAGGCTCCAAAAGACGAGGTCCTGCACTGATCCACGGGTGAAGAAGCAACTGGGACGCTGTGGGCCGCTTCTCTGGAACAAAATCGAGTATGGGAAGCAAGAATTCGGTCAATTCATTTGCAACTTGCTCGCTAAATTTGTATTTTTCTAAGAGAACCTTGCTTGGGGGCCAGAAACGCAATCGGCGTATATGCCTTAGATCACCATATCGGTTGAAGAAGTCCCGTGAATATCGACCACCTAAGGCAATCTAATCATCAAACCAAAAGTTAGAAAAAAGAGTCCAACACAACCTAAAAAATGCTTTGGAGCTGTAGAGAAGATCCTCTTACTTTTCGTGGCATCATCCCAAGAAGCTCCATCATTAGAGCTAAGTGGTCCTGTGAACAGCGGTACACAAAAAAAGCATTAGGTGGATATTGGTGGACATTGGTAAACCTCAGAGAACTTGATTAGCACTTAATTTTGACCTAAATGCATACTCAAAGCTCCAGAAAGACCAAGAGCTTGTTATATCCTAGAAGCTGCACATTGGGCCATCGTCATGCTTAACTGTAAGTCGCTCTAACTTCTTAGGCTACAAACAGGCAAATCAAATATACATCTGCAAAATAATCTTCGTAGACAAGAAAAAAAGAAACTATGAATGCTGAATATGCGGTGAGCTATTTCACGTAAAAGACTCTATAAATCAAATTGGACACCATGAGACCCAAAGAAAATGCAAAGGAAACATCTGTCTCCTTCTTAACTTAAATAACCATATCCAACCTGCAAGGAGGAGACATTAAACTCTGTTCTCATATTCCGTACAAGGTCGTACCAGAAATAGAAAAACATGAACAGTCAAGAGTCTCAGCCTTCCAGTTGACCTCGTGCACAATCAAACTCCTACCAAGTAAAGCACTGTAGAATTAAGACTACAATGAAAAGTAATGGTCGTTAACCTGGTACAACAGACAGACGGTGCACCTATTTCGCATGCTTGATCTATTAAAAGATGGTTCTGCTATTGTAGCCAGTTTCAGTCTTCAACAGAATTTCCATAGAGCAAGATCAGTGAAGCATCAAACAAATAAGATAATCTTTTGTTACTTGGTTAGCCCATTGCATGACAACTAATTTCCACGGATAAGTACATAATGAGGCTGGATCTAGTGAAAACAGACAGGTAGACTCAAGAAAACAATACAGTAATAACAAGGATCATGATTAGTTGGTATCATCTTCTTGCTTGCACATGCAACAACATTTTCAGTGGAATTTCCCCTCTTCTCGAGTTGTATATAATCAGAAAGAAGTGCTGAAGCACTAGTCAATAAGAAAAATTCCTCAAACAGAAAAACAAAGGAACCAACAAGAGGTTTCGGCATGACACAAAACAACATTTTTCATTACGAAGAATTATTTACAAACAGAATTGAAGTGCCGATATAATTAGGGGATGTGCAATTATACAATGTCATAAAAAGTGAATAAATCATACGTGTATCAAGTAAAAGGTGTGTAAAATCCCTAAGTTGGCCACCCTAATGATGTGTCCAAAGAAGTCTTACAGTCTCACTCAAGTATCAATAAATGACCATCTAACCCCCTAAAACCAGGCAGCACCTTTTCTCAAGAATAAGAAACAGTTTTTATTATAAAGCATCCATCTTTGGCCAATATTCTTGTTACTATGGACAAATCTTTGCATTTGCGCTGCCTTGACATAAGTATGCTCAAGTCTGCTGGAACATAGTTAAGTTACGACTCTTCCATAAAAGTAGCACAATCTTGTCAATTACGGTACCAGCAGGATCGAGCATACACGTACTTTACCTACTTGTCCAAATTAACATAAACTCGGGTCCACCTTGTGTAGGCAGATTCCTTAGCTTTTGACACTTAAACTTATAGCGAATAAACTACCTTCCCCAAATACTTGAGAATCAATACCAGAGGTTCCATTTAGAGCCAAGACTGATTGGCCCACAAAGATCGGAGTATCGGACCCCATGTTTAGCTCAGTTTCTATGTTAACTGCCTTCTCAGTGATATCCACTCACACTAGGATTGATGAATACACTTTCATATGAGCACCTTACTTGAAACAAAAATCCTTGCAACAGTTTAAAATGTTATTGCAAATAAGGAATTTTCCAACAATACCTATGGTCTACGGTTTGCAAATGAGAAGCAAATAGGACATACTACATAAGAGATGTCATAACTATCCGGAATAGAAAGAATGTTAAACAAGTTTGTAAATGGGACAATCTGCATAAGAAAATTAGCGCTTGGTGCAAACATCATATATAGCCTTAGCTACATCCCTCCCATATTCTCTCTCCCCACTGTCAACGAGTCCATGTGGACTTGTGTTGGTTTGTCTATTTCCATGTCACAAAGCACTTGCGCCACAGTGATACCAAAACCAATGTAACCAGGAAGAAAAGAAGTAAAAGGGATAAAATGTGTAATATCCCACATCGGATATGCGATTGTCGGAAACTGACCTTATAAGACCGTGTCTTTGATCCTAAAAGTACCTACTTCGCTAGCCCTATTGATAGAGACATTGCCCTGCGGTGGGACCATGGACCGGGTTGTTACAGATTGTATCAAAGCTAGCCAAAAGCTCAGCTTGGGCTATACAGTTGAGCTTCCGGAGGTTGAGGCACGAAGGCAAACTCGAATCAGGCTGACTGGGTTAGGCTGCTAGAATTATCCAACAATGACCCAAGAGGAAAATTTCTGGGCTATGTGTGAATACGGTTGAATTTGGAGTTTGGACCTTAGCGAGGACGCTAAGGCATAAGGAGAGGAATGTAATATCCTTATAAGACCTTGCCACGGAACTTAGAAGAATCTATTTGACTAGCCCTTTTAAGGGGGGCCAGGGGGCATTGCCCAGTGGTGAGGCTGTGAACCGAGTCGTTACAAAACTGAAAAAAGCAAAACTTATACAAATATTATCTGAAGAATGTAAAGCACAAAGAGATAAAGAATTTGTTTTTAAAAAATGGAAGATCGGCACAACCTACCTCATCCCTATCAAAGTTGTCACCGCTGTGAGGATCGAAGAGAACATCACCAGTTGCAAGCTCAAAACATATGCAAGCAAAGGACCAAAGATCAGCTGAAGTAGAATATTTAGATCCCAGGATAACCTCAGGACACCTATACTGCCTTGTTTGGATATCAGTTGTAAATTGTTTGTATGTCCAACAAGCACTTCCAAAATCCACCAATTTGCACTTCAGCTCAACTGAATCTAATAGCTTCTTGTTTGTGGAACGGCGCCGGCTGCTATGACCCTGATTTCCTGGCTCACTGCTTGTCATTGCATCAGCATTAGACGATATGTTTGTAGTGCCATAGCCAACTGGCTGATCTTCCACAGATTCCAATTTTGGTTTTGCATTGCTAGAAGTTTCTACGGCACCGCTTGTTTCAGGATCCGTCTCAGTTTCTGCTAAAGCTTCCTTCCCGGCACAACCCTGAGCTGCTTGCTTAGCCTTCCTTCTAATATCTTTCTTTTGGTTTTTAGTCAAATCACCATTGGATGAGTTCAAATCTTTTGTGATCCCAGATCCAAACACAGTCTTATCCATGGTTGGAAGTATAAGAGGAGCACAAGATTTTCTAGGATCCTTGGATGGATCAATCGTGGACAACAGCAAGACATTCTCTGGTTTTAGATCAGTGTGTATAATAGAGAGCTGTCTATGCAAGTAATCCAAGCCCACCAAAACATGAAAACAGATCTCTTTAACCATATGAATAGGCAATCCATGATAGTCGGTATACTTAACAAGTGTCAAAAGATTATCTCCCAAATACTCAAAAACCATACAGACGTGCTGGCCATTCGGACCTGTGTGCTTGAAATGATCCAGTAGCTTCACTACACACTTCTTATCATCTGGGTCACCATCTGCAATCTGTTGCAAGATCGTAATTTCATCCATTGCCGCTTCCGTGTAATGTTGTGCGCTCTTTTGCACTTTCAGTGCTACATACCTCTGCAGCATTCACATCCTCATGTGTTCAGTTTGAAATTCTCAAGTGTTAACTCCTATTTTAGTTGGTTCCTGGGAAACTCAATGAAATTAAAAGGAACTAAAAGTAAAATATCTTATACATTAGGATCTGAGAAGTACTTTCCCTGCTTCGAGTACAAAGGTACAAGCGATCTTGCTTGAACTCCCAAAAGCAGGAGAAGTATATCTGAGATGCTAAATAAATTAACCCTAGAAAGATAAGAAAGCTAACAATTCCACTGAACTGAGCTGAATATGAGAAAGCGTCTCCCTCAACCTAGTTGATTTTTTCATAAACAATAATTCTTGAAATAAAAGACGAGATAAAGTCCAATTTCCAAATAAATTCTTTCCTACACTTCTCTTTTTTCTAAGCAACCAAACAAAACAAAGGGTAATCCGCAGTAGATGCATTATACTCGAACTAAAAGTAGAATATCCTAAGATGGTAAGACAACGTTATCTGGAGCAATATCTATGCAACACATGCACATCGCATACTACTAAACATACATAAAATTACTATTTCTTCAGCATTGCCTTCCCCTGTGATAACAGGTTACAACCAAAATGATACTTCAAGTATTACTCATTCCAATTTTGTGTCCTTTTTGCGAAATTTTTTGGTTATAATTCAACCATCAGAACACAAAACATGAACTGAAATAGTAATTACAAACAAAAAGAGTATCATTTCATAAGCCAAAATAATGCAAAAACAATTAGTCACGGCAATGTTCAGATTGTATTTCAGGGATTCGCGCAAAGTCAAACGCGACAATAATTATGATAAAGAATTAAAGATGTCAAACCATAGTAGACCAAAATAGTGAACGCTCCTATAACTTTTCACCACAGGTCATCATAAGATCATCACTAATCCGTAGAAAAAATGAAGTATGTTTCAACGTGTGTGTCTGTGTGTGTGTGTGAGAGAGAGAGAGAGAGAGAGGGTACGGAGAAGAGGGTGTCCCAAGCGAGCCAGACAGTAGAGAAGTGGCCCCACCCCAGCTTGCTCTGGACAACGTACTGCCCACCCTTGAAAGAGTCGCCTGTACGGACGGCGTGGTACCCGCCGCGCCGGTACTCCTCGGATCCTTCTTCCTCCGACGTGTAATTGCTCTGGTTACTTTCCTCCCCCTCCTCCTCCTCCCTCTTCAGCTCATAACAATCCTCCATTTTTTATCGTACCCACAAACAACAGTTTTTACCCTTCTCTTCTTTTTGCTGTTTCTTGGTGACTGGCCAAAAATTGGAGTAATTTCTCTGTTTCGGATTAGGAGCGTTCGGTTTTTGGGAGTTTGGGAAGTGGGGGAAGAGAATAGTTCATTGTCTCCTCTTTTGTTCACTTGGCACAGTTTTCTTTGTTTGACTTGGTTTTCTCAGGTTCTGTGCAAGACGACCCAAGACCAAGGACTCAGGCAAGTTCGAAGTTTCTGCCACCAAAATCAAATCCCTCCATAAAAGGGAGCTCAATTGCATTGACTGTGTATGGGATTAGGATACTAGATTAGATTAATGCTATTTATTTCAAATGTTTTTTTTTTCCCCTTTTTATGAAGGTTGGGAACGTATGAATTGATTAACTACATATCATACAACAAGGTCACCTTGCCTCCATACGGTAAACAACAATAACTGTGTCACTTAGAGTGGCACTTCGCTTCCCGACACATCTGTTGATGTTTATTTTCAGCTGATGGATGATCTAAAATATGTTTGATGAGAGTAGAACCGTAAGCATATGCCT
The DNA here is from genome assembly GCA_033065855.1 of Escallonia rubra. Lineage (NCBI taxonomy): Eukaryota > Viridiplantae > Streptophyta > Magnoliopsida > Escalloniales > Escalloniaceae > Escallonia > Escallonia rubra. The sequence goes on along the minus strand of JAVXUO010000979.1, from coordinate 22,853 downwards.
TGGAATCACAAGACTAATCCCGTGCAAATGTTCTTGATAAAAGTGGACTATAATGCTACTATTGCGCTCGATCAACCCGCAATATGTTTGATTTGAAACAAGTAGGAAGGTCATTGATGAGAAAGCTAAAGGTTTAAATTAAATCTGCCTTCAAAAGCTAAGCAATGACTAAATCCAAGATGCAATATAAACACAAAATCAAGTTTGACCTATGAAAATCTTTTAAGGGCGTTTTTAATTTTTAATTAAATACGCTTAAAAGTGACTAAATCCAAAATGCAACTGAAACACAAAATCAAGTTTGATCATGAAATCTTTTAGTGGCGATTATTACAAAAGGAACTTTTTAGGAGACAAAGCTATCAAGGGTTGGGCCAGCCCCCAGCCCACTAAGTAACTTTAAAGGCGTGGGACATCCCCAACTTCTTATCCCTTTTCTGGGCTTTGGCTTCATAGCTATCAAGTGTTGGGGGCCATTTCCAGTCCAATAGATAACTACAAGGATGTGGGCCCTTTCAACGTAAGAATAATCTTCTCCCAGCTTGATCTTTTATATTTTGATGATGATTTTGCAAGGAAAATCCAAATATATATAACTCTTTTGTTGGCAAAAGCTAGATATTCTTTGCAAATGTAAAAGGCTTGTTTGTTTGTTTATTTCTTTGGAATCTTATGCTACATAATTTTTTTAGAAAAGAGTCCCGCACCCATACTACTTCATATATACATCTCAATATTCTGCAACTAAAAAGTAGTACAATGTTTAGAGGATGTAAATCTATTATTAATAAATAAGACGTGGACAAGCGTATAAGGAACGATGTCCTCATGACAGTGATATGTCATTTGCTCAACTTTACCCAAGTGTTTTTCGAGGGAGCATTTAACCTTGAATTGGTAAAATATGCAAACGTTCTTACTTTTTGTGAAGGATTAGACCCCGTAACTCGGGTCTATGGGTTAATCGATATTGCACCCGATCGTTCAGCTATTGCAATTCTTTTTTTGATAGCGGGTCATAGAACCAACTGGGCCATTGGTGATCAAGGCCTAAAATACATCTTAGAAAGGGTCATTTAGTGGCCAGGGACGCAAAGGCCTAAAGGAGATCAAGTAAAGTTGTGTTATCTCGCTTCCCTCCCCCCCCACCCCCCACACACAAAAAAAAAAAAAACAAGAATATGTTTAATATATAACACAAACCTCCCTGTGGATTGGCATAAGAATATTAACATCAGAATGAGAGCAAGGGTTCTGCATTGAATTGTTCGCAAAAAACTAGTCGTACTCGGAGAACGTGCTCGCTCACATTGATACGAACCTCGTAAGTTCTGATCCTACCAAATAACTTGGTACCCCAATCTCAACAAAAGCTAACCTAGTTCTCTAAGTTAGATCATAAGCGAAAAGCGTAGCATTCTTTGATTTAAGGATAAGAAGGCAGGACACTCCAGTAAGGTGGCATAACCGGATTGTAGTCATCGACGTTGAAGACATAGTTGCAGTTATCAGCACTGCGTATCTGCTGCTGATGATGGTGATGATGAGCCTGCTGCTTGTTACAGCTGCGTATTCCGACCGATGTGCTCTCAACTGTCTCCTCGCCGGAGACTTCCGTGTAGCCCGTTGAGACATGCTTCTTGGTTGTGGCTTGCTCCTTCAGTACGGCTCTCAATTCCATGACCTGCAATTCCAAAAAAGAAGGGGAAATAGAACCTTAAATGATTGCACCATACCCAACGATATTGAAGGTTTAGACGTTATCAACTCAATCGTCCAACTTGTTCTCAAGACAAGATTTAGATGGTTCGACGGTGCCTACATATATAACAGAAATCTACTTCATAACGCGCAAATTGCCATAACTTTATAGCGTTGCTTTAATTTTATACAACATTATAGTCGTAAGAAGTGTATTAACGATGAACTATTGACCCTAGACCGGTTAACTATAGAAAAGTATACTAATAAGTAATTCCAGGCATTATTATAGTAAGCTTTTTGAGATTATACATTTATAACCCTAATAAATTTATTCACCGAAAAGGTTTAGAAGACAAACGTAACTAAAGAGAGTGACATAAAGAGAGAGTGCATGGCTTTGCATGCTCCAATCCCTAAGATGGTAAAGTTAAGGTTGGGACAGAAAAGTGATGATATACGTCACCCACTTTTTATTTTTGTCATGTGAGAATCCGACCTTTTTATTAATTCCTCTATAGTTTGGATACAAATTGCCATGACCAAACTTCTTTTGAAGTACACTGTATGTTCTAGCAGCTCCCTGCTACACATGTATGATGTTCATTCAACTGGGAATCCAATTCCAGCATTTCAATTTCTGAAAATGGCATCCAAATAAGAAATAATCAAACAAGTTTTTGAAGCTGTTATCATCTTTCTAAAGCCTTGTTAGATTCTACTGCATGGACTGCATGCCAGAAAGAGAGCGAGAGAGAGAGAGAGACAGATGGTTTGACTTGCAGTGGTGCTAATTACCTCAGATTGAAGCTTCTGCTTCTCCCTGGACACAACATCAAACTGCTGTTTAAGATCGTCGTACAAGCGCTCAAGCTGCTTAGCCTTCCACCTAGCCCGCCTGTTTTGGAACCAAACCGCCACTTGTCGTGGCTGCAGCCCGAGCTCTTGTGCCAGCTTCATCTTCCTGTCAGGGTCCAGCTTTATATCCTCCTGAAAGCAACTCTCCAGCGAGTCCAACTGACCGCTCGTCAATCTTTTCTTCTTCTCCAGCTGATTGGAAAAATTGTTCCTTTCTTGCATCGGAACCACCGCGTGCGGCGGCTGCGCCACCATCTGATGATGCTTCATCTCTGTACCTAATAAAGTTTCAAGAAAGTAAATGTCACACTCAGAGGCTACTTCACTAAACAGTATAACCACTCTTAATTTGTCCTCTCCCTCCCTTTCCATCTAATATAAGCTCTAGCAATGAAGAACAAATGTGCTGATCTAGTATAAAGTGTACAACATTCACACTACGTACTTATTAATTATGGCCAGAGATGAGTTGTCTAATAACGTTTTCATGGTACATCATACATGCATCCAAAAAGATCGGATAGCACTACCATATGCATAGCTATTCAAAGAGGAAGCATGTTGAAACTACATGTGAATGTTGGTTTCAAGAAATGACTATGGCCGAACGCTAGGTAGTGGCAAAACATGAGCAGGAACCTCATTTTCTAGTAGACCAAAGGCATCCAGAACACTGGCTTTGGCCTGCGAAAGTTCTAGCTCTAAGACAAAACTTCTTCAAGACTTGAGATCATTGAACAACAAAGATTGACTCTTTGTAAGAGTGTGCAATGCACCGAGAAAGACTACATAAATAGTGAGCTGAAGTATGATCAAACGAAAGGGTGATGAATAGATAGGCATGAGTCAAAGTAGAGGAGACTGCGAGTTTCACCTGGATACTGGTCATAGTTGTAGAGGAAGTTGAAGGAGCTCTCAGGTCGAGAATTAAACAAAGGTCTTAGCAGCTGGTTGCCATTCCAATCCATACTTTGGCCCTCTGGTCTTTTGCTTGTCTCCTCACAAAGAAAGTAATAATCAAGCCAGAACCCACCTCTAATATAACAGTTCTGGTCATGGTAGACGAATGGGCTTGGTGTTGGACCACAGAGAGAAAGAGAAAGAGAGAGAGAAAGCTAGGCGTGGAAAGAGAGTTGTTAGGTTTCCTGGTACTCTTTTGGCACAACAAAGAGAGAGAAAGAGATAGGTGTAAGTTTTTCTAAATAGTTGTCTACTGTGCCTTTCCCGTGCAGCTAATAAATTACAAATGGCTAATTACACTTAGGATCCTGAGGTTAGGATAAAATTACAGTAATGGATAAAAAATTTGGAAAGGTAACAGACCGTGACCAACAACGTTCAAAAGGTATCAGCTATGTCGATCCGTCGTTGATTTGTAAAAAAAATGTTGTTTTTTGTTGATGCCATGAGTACGTATTTTGAAATTATCAATATTGCCCTTATACAGTATATACTATATAAAACTTGCAAATCTTAATTTTGAAATTAGGGTTCGACTCTCTCTCTCTCTCTCTCCCTCCCTCCCTCTCTCTCTCTCTCTCTCTCCCCCCCTCCTCCCTTCTTTCCCCATATCCCCAGCCGCTTCTCTCTCTTCAATTCCCCATCTTCTCCATCCCCTCAGCCACTACCTCGAGCTCACCACTACTAGCCGCCACCATTATTCCCCACCACTGAGCCAAGCCCCAGTCCAGCGTCGCGCCAATATCATGCATCTCCCTCGATTCCCTCCCATCTACCACCATATAAGGGCAGCGTCATCATCGTGGTTCTGGGATGCGTATGTATTTTAAAATAGACTACGTTAATTTAAGGGCAATAAAGTCATTTAAATAAAGTTGTTATATATGTATTTTAAGATTCCGTTTGATTAATGGATATCACTGCTATTTATCTAAATAAATAGAACACGTATAACTTTATCATAACCTCAAGTACCTTAGTGTAATTAATCCAGTTAAAAAAGTAAGAAAAGATAGGAGAGATCTTTGATGGGTATGCACGGGTAATACGAGCTCGTCGTACAGCCAAAAAGTTACTTGTATGCGTATATTTTTTGTCATTCTATACAGACGACGTCTACACTCTTGGCTCTATCTTATTCCACTTTCTTTAGGTGATCATCCTCCTCCTTTGGCTAAGACGAGAAACTTAGCAGGAACTAAAGTCATGTTTGGAAATCCTATATACCCATTCTAGCATGAGTACTTTTTTCCACTCATCAAGATCCAATTCCCAAACATACCATTTGTTTTCCTACTACCGCCAAACCAAAACCATTTGGTGACTGGAAATGGTAACAAAAGTAAGTAGGTTCTCAAATTACTGAACATGATGTCGTCCTAATTAGCACAATTTACTCACTTTGATTCTCTCTATAACACCGCCCAAATGAGAGTCCTTGCTTTCATTTCAGTTTTCAGCAGCTCTCTTTTTGCATTTTCGAAAATGTGATATGTTATTCCTTGTTGTGTGTGTGTGTGTGGAGGGGACCTGGGCATTGTCGGTTGGGTGAAGGGAGAGATCGAAAATAAGGAATCACAAGTCTTTATCTGGTCCCCTTTAAACCTGCAATTCTATGCTGCTGACAACATGCCTTGCCTTTCTCACGCCTCTTCCCCCTAGTACTACTAGTACTATCGATGAGATGGGGGGGAAGAGGCCAAACTAAACTCAACCACAGGAAGCGACCGTTGAGGCTTCTCAAGATGGTAAACAAGCTACCAGAATACACACTCTGCCACCTTTTACGGCCCCAGTAAAGCAAATGGCAGAGTTATAAATACAGAAACCAACAGCATCCAGCACAGGAAAGCGGAGCAGAGGGCTTCATCATCCTCTCTGCTGTTTCCTTGCTTCCACTTTAATTGACTTGCAGTGGGCGCTGAACAGAGCTGAAGCTTCTCTCTTTTCCTTTCTTGGCTCTAGCTAGACCTGACCCCATGCATTCAATTCAATGTATTTCAAGAAAAGCAAGAGAAGGGTATCATTTGGAATGCACGTGAGAGGTAAACTGGCTAAAGGAGGAGACAAGTGTGACAGTACCTTTTCTGTGTGTATTTCTACGGCAATCTTGTTTTTGTACCAGGTCAACTCAGGACACTTGTCACTTGATTGTGAGTTTGTAGAAATCAATCTCCTCACTTTCCAAAACCCAATTGCACCTACAAACTACTATTGCTTGATGCTAATAAAAATGTGCACCAAAAGTAACGGCAGGAGAAACCACCATAAGCTAGAAGCACTCTTCATGGTTACTATATTTTATGAAGAGCAATTTCAAACAAGCATTTTGCTTGGTCTTGTTAAGGTTTCGCTCTCAAACAAGTAGCCCGTCAAGGTTTAGTTCTCGTAATCTCGTTAAGAGTCCAATTCTAACAACTCTCCGATGGTACCTCAGTTTATCTCAAGTGCGCTGCGGATTGGTCTCTGGAAAAAAAGAATAGATAGAAGAAAATCAGGTACTCCCTGTGGCTAACATTTGACTAGATTTTGACATTTCGGAAACATAATCTACGGACTTTCTTGACTTGAGTCGATAGTGTTACAGGCTTAAACTACAACCAACCCAAAGTCTAGATGCTAAGAAAGATGGTTGCAGCCTGCTGTTTCCACGTGGTTGGGTCACTCCTCAGAACTGTAGGACACTGTGCCCTCAAGCCCTGCTGCAAAAATGACACATTGGTAGACAAACTTAGGTTTTACGTACCCATGTCGGGACCAGCTACGTGTGCTGCTATCGGCTACCAACCTCATCCACAGTATACCAGTGCCATGTTAGCTTTACCCCAAGATTCAAACCATTGTTAGCTTGCTTCATTTGTAACTTGTTTTCATTCTCTTTTTTTGGTGGACAACTTCTTCTCTTTCATGTTTTCTTCTTTGTTTTGCGTGTAAGTTAGTGTGTGAGGTAAAGAAAGATGATGATGTATTGAATACATAAGCTCTTCCCTCTTATTGCTCCTTTATTGATCTTATAGAAATTTTTGTTGATTATTTCTGGTTCTCCATTAGATATGGAAAAAGATAAACTTTACCCAATCCTCTCGAAGTTAGAGCAATCTGTCATGTTGAGAGTCCATAGTAGAAGCTCTAGTAAAGGCAGTGGCGGAGGGAGCAGGTGGCACGAGTGGGCATGTACGTGCCCACCTGCCTCGCTCCTAAAAAAGACATATACTCTCTGTACATGAAAATTCGGGTTTTGATGAGTCTAACCCTCTAAAGTATTTGACCAATTTGTAAGAGTAGAGGGGGGCACCATGTCGTAGTTTCTCCGTATGTTATTACTTGATTAGTTAATTAATCATCTGCTTTACAAGTTTAAACTATTCAATAATGTGTCCACCAATACATATCATGCATTAACATCACTAAAGAGAAGAAGGAAAACAAATGTAAAGCACAAAGAACTAGCAGCTAGCCTTTGCCTCTTCAACAAATTGGCAGTGTTCTAGGATGGCTCCATCTCTCAACTGCTCTCCAATCCTCCACGGCTCTGCCGCCTTTTGCTTGCCGGAAGAATCCCTCGCGGGCACACATCTCGTTTGGCCGCTGCCTTGTGCGGACGCTCCTTGGAGCAAGAGGACCTCAATCTGTCAATACTTGATAGATACAAAGGTCATCACTATTCTTTTTTCATGTAGTTTTGAACATTGATTTTGGTTGGGCTTCAGACATAAAATATTTGCAATTATTCAGATGGAATCTCTTAATTTTACCTCTTAGTACCAAGTGAGATTTGTAAGAGTCCCATTTTTTTCTTTTTCTCGAACTCCTTGTCAAATTATTAAGAGTCCTAATTTTGGGGCAAAGGATCAAGTTTAGTCTAATTAATGTCTTTCCTTGCTCATATTTAATCGCTAACATTGCATTCGTTCCCCACCTCATATGAGAGTTCTGACTCCGCCGCCAAACAGTGGATGTACAAAAAAAAAAGACACAACAAGATAGTAACACCTTCACATGCAACTACCCCATTTTCAATCGGATGTGCTAAATGAATATGGATACAAGCAAATTCGTATGCACGCTATTTAGCATCAACTTCTAGCTGGCTCCTATTTGCGATAGGGACGACGGTTTTAGAACTAAATGTCAAAGATTGTCACTATTTTTTAGCTCATCAGTATCATCTTTGTTGTACAGTGCCTCCGCTGCAGCTTCAAAGAGTGGGCAAAGTGCATTAAAGCAGCGGCAAAGAATTGGCACCAAAGACTTTAGCAAGAGCGGCTAAACGTTTTTGGCAACGACGTTTTGCGACGTAAACTGTTGCATTAAAGATGCTCTAGCTAGAGCACATGACCTTTCCAGGATAGTCGCGTTGTCGAGACTGCAGTTTCATAGCTGGCCAAGTGAATGCCAAATACTTTGGATTGATCATTAAATGGTAGCTAGATTCACAATTGTTGTACTTAATACAGCCATTCATACGAGTGCAGTGCATTTTACGCTGAATCTACAGACCATTAAGATGCCATAACTCTAGAGGCGGATCATGTTCGGCGCCGCCTGTAAGTATCAAATATGAACGTCCTTGCTTTGTCATTAGCTGTGGCATCTTAATTGGGGGCAATTCACCCAGTGAAGGTTCATTTTCAATCGCCACTTTTCTGATGAGATAGCTTTTAGCAGGTTTATGTGTTCATAAATGAACCCAGATTGGACCACTCACAACAAAATCATTATGTTCCATAACTAGTTTCCTGGAGGCCCTTTTTCGTTACAACTGTTTGTGTACTCAGGTGGTTGGTTATATCTTGAATATCTGATTCCACCGTGTAAACTAGATCAGAGTCGTACTCCAATTGGAGGAGTTGGATTGGGGAGGGTCTGAAGTTTCAAGTAATACCAGGGCCACATCCATCGCCTGCCACAGAAAATACATTGCTCCGGTTATGAACCAGAACTCTGTTTGGTGAACATTTAAGAATCACACTGGCAGAAGTATGAAGGCACAAGCTACAGAACAAAGGAACAGAAACAAATAACTCGACTGATCCCTTTCTACACCAACACGCCCCATACAGCAGTTATAGATTCATTTCGAGGACTTGAGTGGCTCAAATAGTCATTTTGAAGCGAGTAAACAGACTACATTCACGACCTGGCAAATTCCCCGGGAAGGTGCCTCACCTCCTCCATCTTTTTGACGCCCGCTAACACCATACGCGTTACTTGACTTGTGCAAGATCCTGCCCTCTAGATTTGTTTGTAACTCTGTATAATGTGATGTGTTTAGGTGCCCTCTCAAATAAGTACGTAAGCCTCTGTCCTGTCTCCATTTCAAGTTTAAGCTAATTTTTACTGCAACCTGCTATTTACTGGTAAACGTGAAAAATCAACCTCAGATCTTTCTCTATTTTCCTCGTGCAAGCGTGTGTGCGTGTGTATGGGTGGGTGGGTTGGGTGGGGGGTTGGAGTAAGTTAAGGAAGAAATGTATCCTGACTCGCATCACTAGGGAAGTTATGACGAGCATCCGATGGAAGGGGATTTGGGGATTCTTAACGAAACAACTAATATTATGCGAAGATGTATAATTGAACAAAACTGGATCAAATACAAAGAAGGGGTCAGGAGGATTACATGGACATAGAGGTCGCATACCTACGGCAAAAACCAATTACGATGACATCCTTCATAATACCAGATGCTTTCAGTAGTATAAGCTCCCACTTAAAAACCTGTTGGGCTTGCTGACAACACTAGAAAAATATGCAGTATGGTTACTTCAAAACCCCTCTTCTTCGTCGTGCTTTCAAATCACTGGGAATAATAGATACAGTATCTACACAAAGACCACCTTTTGAATGCGTGCAATCAATCTGCTTCATGGAAAATCTTACTTCCGTTGCAGGATCCGACTCACCAACTATGAATTCACCTACCTTATACTCTATCCAGCACCCACGCTTTTGGTTTCCATTTGCATCATCTTGCTCAGTCTCCTCGAAACAGCACTCGCGAGATGCTTGTTGACCATCTGAAGTTGACAACTCAAAGCGTACTGGCTTTATATCCCAACCATGGGTGTGGTCAAAATTGCAAACACGTCGTCCTAGTCTTTTGGAAAATCTTCCGAGGTGGATCCTGAATGACAATGTATAGATGTCGGCAGGAAAAGGAAATTTGACTGCCCCATCCACCTCAAACCACCATATTTGCTGCAAATAGGCCACAATGCGGAACCTGCACAAGATAGCAACATAAAACATATATTAAATTCAGAAAAGTTAAAGCAGAAGAGACAATTTACACAAGCCATGTAAGATAATTGGCACAAGCTCCTTAGCTCAGTAATTGTAAGCAAAGGTAGTAATAAGAGAATCTAGTCAAATTGCATATCGAATCACTGGGGTGCCATCTACTAGGTCTATGATGCGTTTCCACAAAGGTTAGAGAGAACGCAATCTATTTGAGAGCCCATCCTCAAAAAAGCATGACCAAACTGTTTGTAAAGTTTGTGTGCCAAGGCAAAGACTACATAGAATATTAGTTTGGGCCTTCAGGCGGGAAGGGAGATTGTGACACCCGTCCCATATCAAATATTATGTTGGTGTTTGAAATAGCCTAAGAATAGCCTGCCAAGGAACTCGTTAATTCCCAGCTAGTGAGGGAGGTATTGCTGTGTATCTGGTTGTAACAAAGTTGCCGACATGTTTTTTGTTGAAAAAAGACCAAGACCATTTAAAGGCAAGGCCTTCTTCTAGCCGAGCTCTAGAGCTCCCCTGACCCTTGCACTCTCTCCCTCCCTCCCTCTCTTGTTGCTAATAGCTGTTCCCACCAAACCCCCCCAACCCCCCTCCCCCCCCAAACAACGGATTACTTCTTTTTGTTTCTTGTCCTTCATTTTCTTCGTCAGATATAAAGCCCAAATGGAGCTGCATTTAAATACTGTAAGTTGCTAATATAGATGATAAAACCCTGTATTTTGTTGGACGTAGTGTTGAATATTTCTGGTTTTGATGTAGAACTTTTCTCACGATTTTATTTATTTCCGTTTCTTATAATAGGCCACACCTTAGCCCTAGGAGCCATTTGCGCCTCAGGTGCACCTGTGCCTTCGATAACTCTGAGTAGAATACAAAGAATATCTTCTAACATTTTGTGGCAGCAAATTAGAAGACATTTAATCGCACTGAATTACCAGACATTTTCTTCCTCAGATATAACACCCAAATAGAGCTGCATTTGGATACCGTAAGTTGCTAATATATATGATAAAACCCGATGTTCTTTAATGTAGTGCTGAATTTCCGGTTTCGATGTAGAACTTTTCTCTCAAATTTAATTATTTCTGTTGCTTATATTAGGTCACACCTGTGCTCCGGGTGGCATTTGCACCTTAGGTGCACCAGTGCCTTCAAAAACTATGAGACGTCATACAAAAAATATTGTCTAACCTTTAATAGGAGCGAATTACCAGACAATCTTGATATCTGTAAAAAGGTTAAGTTTAACAGCACAGCGTCTGTAGTGTCCTACAAGCCCGGCGATATCATAATTGAGGATCAACAAGGCCAGACCTTGTGCAAAGGCAAGTGCTAATCAGCCCAAGCCTATGTCCATGATCGACCTTGGAACCCACCTCATGGGTAAGAGTACAGGTCTCACTTGTTTCTAGTTTAGACAAGATATGTTAAAGCTCCAAAAAGCGAAAAACAGTTTGCAATATAAGGCTCCGTAAGATGGAGACAACACCCACCAGGTTCCATGTCAAGATAGACCATGAAATTTGATAAGCACCTCAACAGCGATTTGAGGGAAACTTGTCATAACAACAATGACGCCAAGGTTAAGCACACTTTGACTAGAGTATCAGACACTGAACTCTCCATTCAGGCAGTTTCTGGCAAATATCACTAGTGACCAGCCTGACCACCGTCAGGAGTTTGAGTCTCAGGAACCTTAGCTAGATACGGATGAAGCGGTTGCCTTGTATAGTTGGTGGCCACTATTGACTCGGTCAATTTAAAGAATTGATTGCCCAGACTTACAATGTGCCTACAAACTTATATCTATGTTATTCTCAGTCTATCCCTGCCTCTTCTAACTCCATCAAATATTAACAAGAGAGGCCTATGATAAATCTGTCCAAACCAACTGAAGCAATATCTTGTGGACATCCTTATTTCTTAGTCGATCTATCCTTGTATGGCCACTCATCCTCCTAAGCATTCGCATTTCAGCTACACATTCATCTAATGGGTATGGTGTTTCTCTTCCCAGTTCCCCAACTCATATCGTATTGCTGGTCTCACTAGAATCCACTAAAATTCCAACAAATAAATTCCCTTCAACTTGAGAGGAATGTTACAATCATACAGCACTCCGGAAGCAGACCTCCACTTTACTCAACATGCTCATATCCTAAAAACAACACTATCCTTAGTCTCTCTCCTTGTGAATTAATTTTCCAATATACTTAAGGATATCCTTCTAAGCTATTTGTTGCCCATCCATATTTACTTCACCCTCAAACATCCTTCTAGTCTAAAATTGCAGCCCAAATACTCCATCTTAACCCTGCTTAACCTAAAGGCTTTGGACTCTGATTTACTTCTCCCTGACTCTAACCAACATTTAATCCTAAAATAGTCTATGGGCTTAAAGGGCTTCAAGCTGACCCTTAGTCTCCATTCATATGTCAGGAATGTCACGCAACAAAGTGGCTCCCAAGAAAAGTAAAATAGAGTGATATAAAGGAAAAAGAAACTTACTTTCCTAGAAGTGTTTATTTGTACTTATCAAAAAAAAGAAGTGTGGGGCAAGATGGATCTTCTAATGACTTCAAGAGTTGATTAGTCAATCGGATCTGCAATTGGGCCGTCAAATTGTTGATGGTGCAGACTAGAGGAGAGTGGCGGTTTGCTCTATTAATGGATTGAGCGGATTCACAGTTAACATGGTGAAAGCACAACATGGCCCTGGGAGCCTAACATTTTGAGGTTCTTTACATCTTTCATTCTTCATACGCCATACGAGTATATATAGAAACATCAATAATCAATCAACATATGGATTAGCAAACAAAATCCCTATGGCAGGTAAGAGGATGGTTTGTGGGCTGGTGTTCAGATGGAGGTGAAGGTCGCCTGGTAATTTCGGTGGTGGCTGGAACACACAAAGAGAACTGGAACGAAAGGGAAAGCACTTGCTTTGGCAAAAGCAAGTGTTTCTCTGGCAATAGGGCTTGCTTACCATATTTGGGAAGTAAGTCATTTTGGTAAAGTTCAGGGATTTGGCCCCCCAAGTTTCTTGCTGAATGAAAACCTAAAAAGTGGACGAAAACCTATGAAGCACGGGTGCTTCAAAAGGGGGGAAGTACCGGGGTTGGGTATGCGTCGAGTGCGGGTGCGGGTTGGGTGCGTGTCGGGTGCGTGTCGGGTGCGGGACGGGTGCGGGTTGGGTGCGGGTCGGGTGCGGATCCATTTTTTTCCTTTTATTTTCGTTTATATTCTGAATTTCGGGTGCGGATCCAACTCATGGGTAAAAAAATATATACTAACCTAATCGGGCAGATCAAATTGAGAGACTGAGAGAGAGAGAGAGACCAGCGGCGCCTCTTTGTAACCACCCGTGACCACCGGCGATTTCGGCGACCACCCGCGACACCGACGACCACCGGCGACTACCCTCGACCACCCGCGACCACCCGCGACCACCCACGACCTCCGGCAACCACCCGCGACCTCCGGAGACCATCCGCAACCACCCGATTCTGTCTAGTCACCTCCGGCAGCATTTCTCCAAAGATAAGTGTCTGTCTTCCTCTCTTCTGTCTTCAAATCTCTCTTTGCTACCTTTTGTGACTTGGATGTGGATTGTCAATTGAAAGTTGGAACCAATTTAGAAAGTTCAAACTCACCAATTTATAAACAATGTTTATTGTTTAATATGTGTTAAAGGTTAAAGCAGTGGTTCAATATGGTTCAATAGTTAAAAATTGAGGGATGTTGAAACCAATTTTGCTTGTTAAATAGTTGGAACTTTGATGCTATATTGCCACTTTTATTATATATATGATCTATTTGGTGGTGGTTTTTATGTATTTGATGGTATTGTACTACCATTTAATGGTTGAATTAAATTGCACTTCGTCTTTTTATGCACTTTCTTAAGATCCAAATTGCTTAGAAATTCAATACTAATTGTAGATAATAAAAAAAAAAGATATAAATATTTGTCGTATCCTAGCCGCACACGTATCCTAAAATTTTCAAAAATGCCGTATCCGCGTATCCGCACCCGTATCGTATCCACACCCGCACCGGAATCCGTGCTTCTTAGACGAAAACTAATTTTCTTTTACTCCTCCTTTCCATTTACTCGTTAATTGAATGGGGCCCTAGTACTCGCTCAGTCATACATGTCCTTAGCCACATCAACATACTTTGTAGGCATCCTTCCTTCTCAAGATAGCTGTCCCACCATATAACTTCCCTTGGACCCTACAAAATGCTTTTTCAAAATCATTATAGACCGCGTGAAAATCCTTTCTTTTTTCCATCAACTGCCTAATCAAGAAGATAGCTTCCACAGTAGGCATGGCAATTTGATAAGCACCCGCAGATATCCACCCCGATCCTATAAGGGCGGTTTCTTTTTTTTACTTTGACCGGGTTATGGGGCGGCGTGTTGATTAAATTTTAAACCCACAGCGGCTGTAGGTCATGGTAACTAGTATAACCGCCCTGGTGACCTACCTGCTCCATTGACCCGTACCTGCCCCACATATAATTCATGTTTAGAGATAATCCAAGCCCTAAATTTGATCCTAAAATGCAATCTTTGCCGCCCATCTTGGTCATATAAATACTGGACCACAAACCCTAGCCACAGGTTCTCTTTCTCTTCTTCTCTTCCGCTGCATACTCACCCACTTCACCTCTTCTCTGCGCCACACGGTCACCTCCTTCACAAACCACCTTACTACTTCCACCCATCCACCATCCACCAAACCCTAGGCCACAAACTGGTGTGGTTGATCTAGCTTTTTCTCGAGTTTTTCATTTGGTGCCTTCGGGATATGGATTCGCTACGATCAATAGGTGTAGGTTTGGGGTTAATCTCGAGCCCCATCTTTCTGTGATGTTGGCAAGACACCAGGTTTGGTGGCTGATGGTGGTGGCAGTAGATTGTTCGTCGTTGATTGCTCGTCCTCTGTGCTGGTGCATAGGTGTTTAGGATCGGTTGTCTTCACCTCTTCTTTTAATTGGTTTGTTTTGTTTAGTCTGTGTTAAGGTGGTGCACGGTGGTTGGGCGCGGGATTCTGCTGTGGAAGGTGGTCTAATGTCCGATTGAGGTTTTCTCCTGCTAGGGCTCCCTCTCCCTCCCCTGCCTATTCAAATCCCCCTCCCCCTCAATCGAATTTGTCTTAGTTGGGGTGCTTGTTGAGATTGGGATCTCGGTTGCAGCTAGAGTGGTGGTGAGTGGTTTAGCTTGGTGGTTTGATTGGGAGGGTCTTCGTGGTAACTACAGGCTACGTGGTGGTGCTAGGCAGCGAGGGAGCAGCAGCTTTAGTTTGGGGTTTGTTTCGATCGACCCACGGACTGGTGGTGAATCCGGTTATGTTGGTGTGCTGCTGAGGCTGATGGCGGTGGCTGATGGCTCGGCGGTCGTGGTGGTGACATGCATTATTGGGCGAAGGCAGTCGAGGTCTCGAGGCAACGCGTGGCCTTGCCGTTGGCAGGTGTCAACCTTGTAGCCAGCCTGACAATGTTGACGTGTTGTTGGCTGTGTTGTTGCTTATCTTGTTGTTTAACTGTTGTTGTTTATCCTATTAAATAACTATTTGTTGTGTTGAGTGACCTGATATGTGTTTATCTGTGGCTTTATACCATTTGTTATCCTTTTGTATGCTTTTGCTTTGTATTCTAGTTACCCTGTTGTGATGCCTACCAGATGGAGATGTCACCCGGGTATGTGTCTATTGCCCGTCTTGATGTAACTTGACTGCTTTGCAATCTCCTTGATCTATATATATTTTTAATTTATTTAAAAATAAAAAAAACCACACCAGATTTTCTCTTAAAACAGGCCGGGGCAGAGTCGGTTCTTTTATGTTCCATCGAATCGGGGATGGTATTCCCATCCCTTGACCCAATAGTGGGGCGGGGCAGCATCAAAGTCTCGGGTTTGGGATACCGGTGTAGGTACGAACGCATCCAGCCCACGCCATTGCCATTCCTAACATAAAACCAAGTTGATTCTAAGAAGCCTTAGTCTCTCTACATAGTCAATGTTTAATTACCCTCTCCCAAATCTTCATAGCGTGTGTGGATTGACTCCTCCACAATGATCTATTGGAAAAGGCGAAGTGGCCTGGGGTAGCAATCACGCATCCTAAAAATCACAATTTCACATTTTAAAGACTCATAGCTCTTCACAACCACAAAAATTAAAATTAACAACACATCTATATTGACAAAACAACTTTGACATAAATCAAAATTAACTCTTGAGAATATCTCCATGTGCAAGCACAAGAAACACTATCAAACATCATAAGTTCTTCAAACTTAGGTTTATCTTTAACTATTTCAGCAAGTGCAAAAACTATCAAGGAAACAACAAGGGACCTACTACAGTTAGAAGAAAAAAAAACTTTTTGGAACGTAAAGTAAATGATTTGGGGCTCCTTAAATCACCTTATCAATGCCACACCCACATAAAGCAAACATAACATACTAATATCAGATTCAGACTGTTTCAATCTAACCTAGATTCTTCGGTAGGAGTCCAGTTCCAATATCTCCGATCCTCAATTCCAGTTATTGCCATTGCCTTTGCTGAGATTGACATGCATACTCTTCCAGTAACCTTATCCAACCATACTTCCTGTAATATGTCCGACATTAACAAAACACAGGTTAGCAGATAGAAACACTTCAATACCCAAAACAAATGCACCCTTCCCTAGTTCTCAAACTTTACAAAAGCAACAGAAATAAACTAGAGCAACACACTTAACTGCCCAAAAACCCAATTTATCAATAATTCCCCAGACAAAAAAGAAGGTGCAGCCAAAAAGGGGAAAACAAAACAATTGACAATCCAAAACCCTAATCTCCCAAATTCCTTACATCCAATCATAAATCTAAAAACTAGAGGCCCAAACATCTTTCCACCCAATACTCAAAACTGTAATTTCTAAAACGCCATCTAATCCAAACACTGATGTCAAAGATTCCTTATATTCAAACCTTGAACTAAAAATTATAGAGGCCCAACATCACCCAATCAGGGAAACCCATCTGGAACACTAATTTTCAGAACACTAATAAATCTAAACACCAACCCAAAACCATAATCTCCCAAAATCCCTTATATCCAAATCTTTAACTCACGAAAATAGAGGCCCAACATCCTTCCGCTCAACAAGAAAAAACCAATCGAAACCCCAATTCCCTATATAGACATAGAATAGAGTAATTCAACCAACTCCCACAGATATAGCATCAAATTGAGGAGCTTTATCCGTTGCACACAAATGACTGATGAACTGTGGAATACCAGGATGTGGAATTTAAGCATTTCCCGTTCGATTATTCTAGGCTTCTGATCTAAATAACAATAAACATAAACCCTAATCTCCCGAAATTTTCTTATATCCAGACCTTTAAATCACAACACTAGACGCTCAACATCTATCCACCCAATAAGAATAACACAAATTGGTCCTACTTTTCAGAAAATTACCCAAAGACCTCAATGTCCCAAATTCAATATATACAATTTGAATAAAAAAAATAGAGGCCCAAAATTAATACTCTACCCCCCACCCACCCCCAACCCAAAACCCTTATTAATTAAGCCACAAAAAAAATAAAAAAAGAACCAACTGAACCCTAATTCTCAAAATACCAATAGACATAAACACTGACCCAAAACCCTAATCTCCCAAAATTCCTTATTCCCAACCTTTTAACTCACAATAACAGGAGCCCAGCATCCTTCCACCCAACGGAAAGAACGCAACCAAAACCCCAATTTCCAAAGCACCACCAAAATTAAGTTCCGCCCAAACCCCTATTCCAAAATTTAAGTCCAATCTTTAAATCACAACAATAGAAGTCCAACAATAAAAACCCAACCGAAACCCCAATTTCCATAAAAAAAATGTAAAATTAACATTTTCGCAAAACCCTAATTGCACTAGTTAAGCCAAAAAGTAAATGAACAGCATGCCTTGTTGCCGTCATCGAAGGGGACGGGGCGAGAGAGGAGGGCGTAGATGTCCTTCTTGCAGAGGTCACGGTGGCGCTCGGGTGGCAGGAGGCCAAGCAGATCCCGGTAGTTGGCCGGCAGCTTGGACTCCCAAACGGGGTCCGATGAGGCGGCGCCGCGGAAGGCCCGGTTGAGGCGGGCGAGGTTGCAGATCTCCGGCGGCGATAGATAGAGGAACACGCGCGCCACGCAGCTCTCTGGTATGTCGCCCAGCCCCGGAGACCCGTTCGAGGCCTCCGTCAAACTGGAGAGCGACGCACCCATGCTTCCTCTCTATTCGGAGTTGGTCAGAGCGTCCGCTTTCCAAGCGGCGGCTCGGCCGTGAGAGGCGGTGGCTGGCGGGGCTGTGGAATGGAGAAAGTGGAGGAGTTGCACAGTGTGACAGAGAGGCTGATGGGATTTCGTCACGGAAAATTTTGAGCTTCCAACCGGGTACCAAGAAGCCCGCGACCCATTTTCCTACAACTCCCAACGAAGTGATAATCAATGGTCCTTACATAGGTATTTGGGATAGTTTCGTTTTGTCCCTTGTACTTTGTCTGTTTTTCATTTCAGTCTATATGCTCCTAAAAATCTTTGAAACGAATCTTCATATTATGCCCCATCATCAATCTAGTCCCTCTATTAGCATTTCTATTTCTATGGCTAATTACATCTATGTCACTGAGGTTAAGGGGTAATTACAGTCAATGACACAGTTTCAAAATGTAACATTCTGTGACCAAACGTGTTTAAAATGTATCAACCGTGTCCATCCGTCAGGGTTCTGTCCAAAAAGTGTACTTTTTTTAATGATGTCATCAATACGTATTTTTAAAATGACAATACTACCCTTGTATTGTATATACTGAATAAAATTTTAAACGTTAATTTAAAGATTAGGTTTTGGTTTGTTCCCTGTCTTTTTCATCAATTTTGTCAATCTATTTCATAACCCTAATTTATCTCAATCTGCAATTTTGTCAATCTATTTCATAACCCTAATTTATCTCAATCTGCAAAACAGGGTTTCAAAATGTTCTCAATTTGCAAATTAGGGTTTCAAAACCCTAAGCTATCTTAATCCGCAAATTAGGGCTTCAAAATATTCTCAATTTGCAAATTAGGGTTTCCAAACCCTAATTTTCTAAATCTGTAAATTAAAGTTTTAATTTTTCTAAAGTCTCAATCTTAAATGCTCCCCCACGCATCGGCTGCCCCTTCGCGGTCGTCTTCGATCTGAAACTGGAATACAATCAACTTGGCACGGATAAGCTCTCGAATTCTTTAGCTTAATTTTGGCCGCCGCCTCGACATCCGCCGGCGTAATCCTTCCAAACAGCCTCATACCCACCAGCGAATTTATATCCACCTTGTGCTGTTTCGCCAGCTTCTTAGCAAACGGCGTCGTCACAATCTTCTTGGGCCAGCCTGAAGGAGCAGATGCTGCTGCTACCGGTGGTGGTGGTGGAGCTGCCTCAGCAGGTGGAGGAGGCGGCAGAGATAGAGCTTAGGGGCCTGAGCTAGCAACTTTGGCCTAGGCTTCGGCAATTTCGGCTTCCGACTCAGCCAGAAGGCTGATGGGGTAACCGACGGTGGGTTTCACAGTCATCTTCGGCAGTCCCTAATTTGGTATCAGATCATGCTTGTGTCGAGAAGAGAGAGAGAGAGAAAAAAGATAAAAGAACACAGAAATTTTAATAAATGGCATTTACAGAAATTTTAATGAATAGCATTTGTAAATTAGATTCCAAAGTCAGGGGCAAATAGGTCTTTTTGTCAAAATCGTTAAGTATTTTTGTATTCCGTTTGGTCAACGGACATAAGTGTATTTATTGCAAACTATTGTCCTCGCGTGTAATTACCCCCAAACCTCAGGGACAAAGGTGTAATTAGCCCATATTTCTATTATTAAATTGGGACTATTTTGGTTGCTTTGAAAGAATCCTTACTTCCTCCTTAGCCACATTCACCACCACAGCCACACGCATGACCACTTACAGTCATACTTCTGATCAATCACAATTGCACACACCACCAGTCACAGCCGCTGTAAAGCCATGTAACAGACATTGATGGGTTCAACAGCTTGTTGGGATTTGCTGTGAGGGGCTATGGTGATGTTGGTTGTTGGGTGGCGGTGGCGAAGTATGGTACGAGGATGGTGATGGTGCGCCAAAGCCGATAATGAAGAAGTCAAAGAAGGAGATCGAGGGGGAGGGGGAGGACATCACTGTGATTGGTGGCATTTTTAGAGGAGGTCGGCGGTTTTGGTTTGACAGTGTTGGCTATGGGTGGTTGTAGCGGTGGTTATAATGCCAATAATTTTTAGGGGGAGGGGGTGATAGTTGTGGAGGGAGTGATGGCAGGGTGGGTTTGTCGGGCGGAAAGGGTGTATGGTAGTGATGGATGGTGGCATCATCAGAGGCGGTATCGTTCCCGAGGCGGACAATAGTGTTGTCGGTGGCAATTGGGGTTGAACAAAAACTAATTTGGAGAGTGTCACGTGCAATTTTTGCCTCCAAACCATGAAATGATGATTCCAGCCTAAATTTAACATGACAAACAAATGAATGGACTAAAATGATGACGGGGTATGGTACAAGGATTAGTTTCAAAGATTTACTAGTACATGGATTGAAATAAAAAAATTAAAAAAAAAAGAGCAATGTATAAGGGACTCAAAAGGAGTTGACCCATATATTTATATAGTTACTGTGGCTATCCCATCCTGGCCATGCACACTTGGACCTCTGTTATCCCGTATGGTGATCCCGATCTGTCGGGCCACCTGTTCTAGTCGGTCGGCCTGCCCTGGTCAGCATGCTACGTTGGTCTGTCGGCCGGCTTTGCACATTTGGACCGCCGCATTTGCACATCGACTCCATGACGCCCATCGATAGTGGCCGTAGGCCGTTTCCATGTCACCATGCCTCCAGCACGGCACACACTCTGCCTCGCCCATGCATCGCGCTGCTGATACAGTCACGCCCCCTGGCTCTCTGTCACACTACCATGTCGTCGGCACCACACACACTCCATAGGTGTCGTGCCGCTTATACAGTCGCGCCCCCCAGCACTCTGTCACACTACTACTCCCCGCGTTGGTCCATTCTTTCACCACACCCATGCGTACCTTTCCTTGGTCGTGGAATATGCTTCGACTTACTCCCCGAAGTGTGCAGCATCCTGCGGGGATAGGCGACTTCTCCGGGACACTATCTTCACCAGAAGCTCTAAGTGGGCATGAAGACTCCCCTTCTGCCAGGTAGACGACTCCTCTGGGAGGCTACCTGGGCCCGTCGGGTAGGCGACTCCTCCGGCACACTACCTTGGTGTGCTGCGAGTGCTCCAACATAAGGACTCGCCCGTAGGAATAGGCGACTCATCCGGGACACTATCTCCGCCAGAGAGCTCTAAGTGCTCCGGCATGAAAACTCTCATTATGTCAGGTAAACAGCTCATCTGGGATGCTACCTCGGCCTGTCGGATAGGCGACTCTTCCAGAGCACTACCTTGGCGCGCGCCTAATGCTCCGGCACAAAGATTCATATACGGGGATAGGTGACTCCTCTGGGACACTATCTCCGCCAGGGAGCTTTAACTCCCCTTCTACCAGGTAAACGGCTCCTCTAGGATACTACATCGGCCCGTCGAGTAGGCGACTCCTCTAAGGCACTACCTTGGCACATTCTGAGTCTTCCGACACAAGGACTCACCCGCAGGATAGGCGATTCCTCCGGGACACTATCTCCGCCAAGGTGTCTGCATGACTAGCCTACGTCCTTCGACACGGAGGCTTTTATCGGTACCCCTAGGGACTATAACTGTCGCGTCACTCCAAGACGGGAGTAGGTCTTCGAACCTAGTCTGCCTGGCAGTTGGGTGTCAGGTCTTTTCCACCGCTGCCAGGTCCTCAGCGTCTCTCGACGCCCGGTGGGACTATGCAGACATTGGACTTGTGGCTAGATCAATGGGGCTCTCTAGCCACATCGGCGCTGTGTGGGCCAGTTTTCCAGACAGACAGAGCGATGATGTGCCGTACAGACTGGGTGAATGTGTGATTCGACAGTCCGTGGAGCACCAGCACCTGTGGACCCCCTCGGTGACATCCACTCCTGGGGAGCGCCACGTGTTGGATCCTGGAAGTTGACCTTACTAAACAAATCCAAAATAATGGAGTTTTAGTCAAAGGTGATTGTTATAATGATAGTGAGCGTGATTGTTTTGGGCAGTTAGAGGAGGTTGTTGAACTAGATTATTATGGCAGCAGTAATCGACTAGTAATGTTCAAGTGCATATGGTTTAACATTACAGCTGGTATCCGAGTTAGTCGACATGGGATTGTAGACGTTAATATGAGGTTAAGGCTCGGATCGTACGAATCATTTGTACTTGCAGCTCAAGCAATGCAGGTCTTCTATGCAAATGATGTGACAAGGAATGACCCAAATTGGCATATTGTTATCAAGACCAAAATAGGCTTTGTTGATGATGACGTGTTCATTGAGATGTACCAAGAGGATGATGCTCCCACAGTGATACCGCTTTAGGAGGATAATGATATTGTTGATGAGCCTCTTTGCGATTTAGGCCATGTTGGAGAAGAGGTCGATGTTGAAGCCCTCCGTGATGATGATGATGACGACGATTCTGAGGAAGAAGTTGATGACGAAGAAGAAGACGATGAAGATGAAGGGGACGAAGATGATGAGGAGGAAGAAGACGTTTCGTTATCTATTAGTAATAATGATTGACAGTGTAAAGCAAAAAGATTCTTATCAATGTACTTTTGCACATGTGGTGTTTATTATTTAAATTGAATTGATTATTAATTGATGGTGGTTGACTATTTAAATTGGGTTGTCTTTTATACTCGGTTGTGCCACATTGTTAGCGTACTAACTTTTGCACTTTAAGTTGTTTATTATTCGTGCGAACTACATTTTTATTGATTTACTTTTGCGCATAAATTATTTACTATTCAAGCGAACTAATTAGACTCAGTTAACTTTTGCACTTCCTACTTTTTGTAGATATGCCGAGATCCAGTGCACCCTGAGGTTGTAGAGGTGGCCGTCGAGGAGCTGCA